>SKCR01000472.1:0-29445 GCA_019454045.1 Zanthoxylum bungeanum | reverse complement strand
TAACATCCTGAACTTACTTTTAGGCACAATTTTTGCATGATTTGGTTAAGATTTGAATTGTGAAATTGCAATTAAAATTCACGCATCTGTAAAAAACATGAATAGTAAATTTATTTGAATAAAATAAGATGCAATATCATAATTAAATATTAATCAAAGTAATTTAATGCCTAAAATAATTCCAACATATTAAAACTCATATGCTTGATGATTCTATGTATGATTAGAATTGGCATGATTATTTTAGGGTGCAAGCATCTAGAGACTTTCTAAGGAAATAGAGAGTGTATTGCTTATCCCTTAGCTAAGTAATTATTCCATGATGAACTTAGAGATTATTACCTTTAAGGCTAATAAATATAAATCACTTGTCTATAATAAAAGACATTATAAAAGATACAAGTGGGGTGGGACCAAGGCATTAATAAAACTTTACAAACTAAAGTTAATTTAACCAAAGGTATTACTAAAGTTAGAAATGATTTGGTGTCTTCCTTCACTCACTACCTTTTTATAGCCAAAAGGAAAAGGTGTGAAGACATCTAGATAATCATTTACTCAAAGCTTACCTTAAAGCATATTTAAAGTGTTGGACTAATTTGGAGGATCTATTGTTTATGCCTGTCACCAAGGCAATAAGAGCCTAAGAGGTAAGGGTATTTAAGAGAGTTCGCTCCACCCTCCTCTTGGGAATTTTCAATGGAGGAATCTATTTGACTGTTATTCACTTAAACTTGCTAAAATCCTCAATAATAATTTAAGTTTAAAATTTGCCTCCTATTGTAAAGTTAGACCCAAAGGGCTTAAATCGTATTGGCAGGACTAGGTTTTACCAGACTGACCAATACTAATTTGTCCCTAAATCGTACTATTGACAATGGTTTGAATTTTCTGAGTCATAAGACGTAGTGACCCTTAGGCGTGGTCTTATAACTTAGTGGCAATGATTGGGTGTCCACAAGGACTAGCATAAGCTATGGCATGTTTGATTGTCCAACCCAATGATCAAGGAATTGTGATTTATATCATAAATTGGTTGGGAACCTACCTAATTATCGTATTTTATAATGCCCGGCCTAGTCAGAGTTATGAAATGATAATAATAGGATCCTTGCCCATAAGAAATCCATCATATTGGGGTTGATGCATTTTGCTTAAAATTTTAAAAATTGAGTGGGAGCAACTTCATAATATTAAAAGCCCATGTTATTATGAAACATTAATGAAAATATATTCCTAATTTTAACATTCTCTTTTAACAGGTGGGTTAAAATATTTCACAAATATCAAATGGAAAACAGAGTATCACTTCGTTCCATCCTTGATGAGCATAAGCTCAAAGGGGACAACTACAATGACTAGTTTAGAAACCTTAAAATTTTCTTACGATAAGAAATTTTTTTCTATGTTCTTGAAAGACCATTTCCCCCTGAACCCGCAGAAGATGCTGACCAAAATATATTTGATGCTTGGAAGAAACACGTCGATGATGATGAGAAAGCAGTTTTCATAATGCTTGGCTCTATGTCGGACGAACTTCAGAAAGCTCACGAAGATATGGATGCTCAAACCATCATCTTTCACTTGCAGGAGTTGTATGCAACTTCCGTTCATACCCTGAGATTCCAAGTGTCATGTGCCTTATTCCAAAAAAGGTATAAGAAAGGATCTGTTAGTGGATATGTGCTTAAGATGATTGGCCACATTGAAAAATTGGCCAACCTCGGGTTTATCATGGATCATGAGATAGGTCATGATCTAATTCTTTAGTCCTTACCAAAAGACTTCTCTAACTTATTATGCAGTTTCATATGTCTGATAAAGAAGCTACTTTAGCAGAATTGCACAATCTGATAAAGCAAGCAAATAAGGACTTGAAACCGGAGCTTAAAACCTCCATCATGCTTACGGGTACGGACCTGAAGCCACGAGGCCCAAAGAAAAATAAGGGCAAGGCCAAGGCTCCAGATCACCTAAAGCCCAATGGTAAGGTGGAGAAGAAAAATGGAAAGGGGAAATGTTTCTTTTGTGGAAAGAAGGGTCATTGGAAGAAAGACTGCAGATCCTTGAAAGCCAATGAAGCTAGGGAAGCCCAAGAGGCCAAGAAGCCCAATGCTTCAGGTATGTTGTATATGATTGAACTATATTCTCAAAACTCTAAACCTTCTACTAGGGTGCTTGACACCGGTTGTGGGACTCACTTCTGTAACAATGTGCAAGGCCTGAGAAATAGTAGGAGACTCCGTCATGGGGAGGTTGACTTACGCATGGGTAATGGAGCAAAACTGGCTGCATTGTGCGTGGGGACTTATTCATTAGTTTTGCCGAATGGTTTAGTTTTAGACTTTGAAGATTGTGTTTATGTACCTTCTATAGTAAAGAACATCATTTAAATTTCTTCTTTATGTAATAAAGGCTTTTCATGCCTAATAAGTTGTAATGAATGTTCTATTTATTTCAATGAAATAAAATATGGAGATGGTATTTTGAATAATGGTATCTATGTCTTACAAACTAACAAAGAATGTTCAACCTCTAATATATACAACGCTAACTCGAATAATCTCAATGAATCACTTCTATGGCATAGTTGCTTAGGTCATATCAATGAAACAAGATTAACTAAGCTACATAAGGATGGGAATTTCAGACCCTTAAAATATGGACCTTATGGAACTTGTGAGTATTGTTTACTTGATAAAATGACAAAATTACCATTCAAAGGTAAATGACAGCGTGCAACGAAGACATTAGAACTCATACACTCTGATGTATGCGGACCAATGTCAGTCACCGCTAGAGGTGGATTCTCCTACTTCATTACCTTTATTGATGATCACTCGCGATATGGGTATGTGTACCTTATGCGGTACAAATCTGAAGCCTTTGGGAAATTCAAAGACTTCAAAGCTGAAGTAGAAAACCAGCTTAATAAAAGTATTAAGTCACTAAGGTCTGACCGAGGTGGTGAATACTTAAGCGACGAATTTCAAGATTACTTGAGAGAAAATGGCATTGTTTCCCAGTGGACTCCTCCGGGAACTCCACAGCATAATGGGGTCTCCGAAAGGAGAAATCAGACATTATTAGATATGGTCCGATCGATTATGCCAGGCACGGATCTACCTCTTTCATTTTGGGGTTTTGCTTTAGAAACTGCAACACTACTACTAAACAAAGTTCCTTCCAAGACTGTTAGTCAAACACCATATGAGTTATGGTCTAGGAAACGTCCTAGTCTTAGTTATCTAAGAGTTTAGGGATGTGACGCATATGTTAAGCTCACACAAACTAACAAATTAGATGATAGGGTAGTTAAATGTAAGTTTGTAGGATATGCCTTGAACTCAAGAGCATACGTGTTCTACGTCCCAAATGAACAAAGAACATTTGTCTCACGAAATGCTAAATTTCTAGAGAATGAATTCCTTCTCAAGAAATATAGTGGGAGTAGACTTGACCTCGATGAGGTACGAGAAGAATAAACTAACATAGAACTAAACCTCAGGCCCCTCAAAAGGGCAGCGACGGAACAACCACAAGGTTATGAACTTAGAAGGTCTGGT
The DNA here is from genome assembly GCA_019454045.1 of Zanthoxylum bungeanum. Classification (NCBI taxonomy): domain Eukaryota; kingdom Viridiplantae; phylum Streptophyta; class Magnoliopsida; order Sapindales; family Rutaceae; genus Zanthoxylum; species Zanthoxylum bungeanum. The sequence continues at coordinate 25,879 of SKCR01000472.1, read as the reverse complement.
AGGGAAAGATATGAGCCTGAAAGATATGGTTTCCATATTGATGAGGAACATGATCAGGTCATTGATAATGACGATCCCACCAGTTATGACGAAGCAATGTGTGACATTGATTCAGTCAAGTGGCTTGAGGCCATGAAATTCGAAATAAACTATATGTATCAGAATCAAGTCTGGGACTTGGTGGATGCACCTGAAGGGATAAACCCATAGGTTGCAAGTTGATTTAAGAGCGTAAAACTGATGCAGAAGGCAACATCCAATCCTATAAGGCTAGGTTGATGGCGAAAGGTTATAGACAAATCCAAGGAATTGACTATGACGAAACCTTCTCGCCTGTTGCAATGATAAAGTCCATTTGAATTTTACTGGCATTAGCTGCACACTTTGATTATGAGATTTGGCAGATGGATGTCAAAATAGCTTTCCTTAATGGGAATCTCGTAGAGGAAGTCTATTAACACAACCTGAGGGGTTTGTATCTAAGGATGATCATAATAAAGTATGCAAGCTTAAACGATCCATTTATGGACTCAAGCAAGCCTCCAGAAGTTGGAATATACGATTTGATGAGACAATCAAAGAATTTGACTTCATCAAAAATGTAGACGAGCCTTGTATTTACAGGAAAAGTAGTGAGAGTGCTGTTGTATTTCTTGTATTATATGTCGATGACATATTAATCATCGGGAATGATATTCCCATGATGTCAGCCACCAAGCAATGGTTATCTCAGAATTTCTCCATGAACGATTTGGAAGAAGCAGCCTACATCCTTGACGATCTACCGTAATAGATCTAAGAGGTTGTTAGGACTTTCTCCATCTACTTACATAGATAAAGTTTTGAAAAGATTCAAAATGGAAGATTCCAAAAGAGGTAATTTACCTACTTGTCATGGAATCAAATTATCTAAGGAGCAATGTCCACATACTCCTTCAGGTAGAGAGCGTATGAGTAGGATCCCTTATGCTTCAGCAATAGGATCGATCATGTACGCCATGCTATGTACAAGACCTGATGTCTCTTATGCTCTTAGCATAACGAGCAGGTATCAGGCAAATCCTGGTGAGCAACATTGGGCAGCTGTCAAAACAATCCTCAAGTATCTGAGAAGAACTAAGGATGTGTTTTTGACATACGGAGATTGTTCTGAGATGAAAGTCATTGGTTACTGTGATGCGAGCTTTCAGACCGATAGAGATGACAACAGATCGCAAACATGATATCTATTTACTTTGAATGGCGGAGCTGTCAGTTGGAAAAGCTCAAAGCAGTCAACTACAGTAGACTCCACCACTGAAACGAGTATATTGCAGTATCTGAGGCAATTAAAGAAGCAGTCTGGATAAAGAAGTTCATCACGGAGCTGGAAGTGCTTCCCGCGATAAAGAATGGCGTCATGATATACTATCACAACACGGGTGCCATTGCTCAATCAAAGGAACCAAGGTCCCACCAGAAATCCAAGCATGTACTCAGGCGATTTCATCTCATTAGGGAGATTGTTGAGAGAAAAGAAGTTATTATAGATAAAATACCCACAGAAGATAATCTTGCAGATTCTCTGACTAAATGGCTGACTCAACAAAAGTATGATAGGCACACCCGAGAGTATGGTGTCCAGATTCATACTAGTTGGCTATAGTGCAAGTGGGAGATTGTTAGGGATATGCCCTATACCCAACTTGTGGATGGGCTATGTTTACATGTATTTATAATATTTTCATTAATTAATATAATGGCAATCTTTATTATACGTGTCTTACATAATTTATATGAATCATCAAACACTGTAATAAAGCCCTTGGAGTAATAAGATGATGGCTTCCACGCCTTATGAGAATCATTACTCTCAAACATTCCTAGTCATAGTTTTGTGAATAATCGGGGCGTTTACAAAGCGAAGAGACTAGCATGATGATATGATCCGCCCTTAAGTGGGGTAGCCAATCTCATAGGCTACTAGCTGAGATCCGTCCGCTTGGTGTATCACATGGATGCATGAGTTGCTCGTGTCCATCGAACTGACCACCGAAAGTTTTCACATGGAGTGTTTATCCCATGTGTCTGTGAGAACTTTCATGTATCGATTGTATGACTAGTCCTTAGACTTGAGGTCTTTACAATCTTATGTGTGGATCAAATAACTTTGACATTCTCCTTCCTCTGTTCAAAAGATCCGGTCATAAGGGTATGATTGGGTAATTTGTTGAAACATATGATGTTTATAAAGATGCAACAGAGAATCTCCACTCTCTCGGATAATATTTTCTTATAAAAGTAGTATTCCAGTTCGCGGGTTGACATGTGTGATCAGTGCTTGAGACTGTGGCCGCAGCGGAAGAATCATGTGAGATTCTTGGGTTAGTACGATTCATGACACTATCAACATCATACCTTTGACTATATGGTTTGACACTTTCCATACCCTAGGTCAAACGGTGGGGATACAGTGAGGTGAGAGACCGTATCATATGAAAATCGCATACAAAATGGGTATATATCTTTCCTTCTCATTTGGGGGCTTTGGCATGTTGCTAGATGTTAACCTTGGTCATTGAAATCGAACAACCATATGATCGGAGGATAATTTATGTTCGATTAAATTATCACGATTCATTTCATGTCCAACTTGAGGGGAACCCAAAATGTCACACATAACAAAGTTGAAATCAATGGTTAACAGTGCACAGTAAAAATTTAACAGCATATATGATTGTTGTAGGAATTGTTCATAAATGGTTCAATGTGTTTAATTATTGAACAGATCATTTATGAGGTTCCAAAGTGGCTTAGGGATTGGTAAATGACGATATGGGCACTTTGGGAATTGGAAAAATGAATAAGAAAATAAATAAATAAATAAATAAATATGCGTTTTATTATTATTATTATTATTTATTTATTTATTTTGAATTCCAATTCGGACTAAACTCTTATTAGGGTTTTATAATCTCATTAAACCACTATATTAAGATCCAATGGCTAAGATTTAATTAGCATTTATCCCACATCGGATTCTTAATTAATTTTGTTGTCTTTGGAGCACCTATATAAACCCAAAGAATTCTTTACAAATTTTAACACAAAAAAAACCTTTCATATCTTGGGTTTATATAAGTGAGCAACTCTAAAGTTTAAGAGTAAGCCACTGATTTTGAGGATCATTAAGTCTAATTGACTAGAGGAATCTCAAGTTAAAATTTTTGAGGTATCTGCCTAGGCTAGCACCAAGGGCAAAATACCCGTGCACTTAAGGCGTAGTCTTTGGAGGCCACAAACTTGGGTGGCTCTTTGGAACGTGGAAGAGCTTGCTGAGTTCGAGAAAAGCTTGTACATTGGAGGGAGGACTGGATGAGTCTTCGGTTCAAGTAATTCTTTTTCTTTCTTTATTTTTAATTAGAGTTCTTATGATAGTTATCATGTTTAGGTTTATGTTCTTTGCATGTTTTATGAGTTTTTATGCTTAGAATATATTGTAACATGCCTAGCCTTGTAGAATAATGAAAACAAAAGGGTCTTGGGCAAAGGGATAGCGGCATCATAATTTTTAATTTTTCGCTGTGCACTCGCGGCCTCTCCCCAACAGTTATTAAGTTTGTCAGGGTGTTTTAACACCTAGTGCCCTAAAGCCAACTGGTTTGGGAGTCACTGGCCCAAAGCTCGCTACATGAATCAAGGATGTTGCAAAAGTATAAATATCGGAAGTCTGAGTAATTAAGTCCGTAGGGGTGTCTTAACACCTAATGCCCTAAAGCCAACTGGTTTGGGAGTCACTGACCTAAAGCTCGCTACACTGACCTAAAGCTTGCCTCTGCCAAGGGTTTTGGGATGATTCCCAAGACTTGACTACCTCCTTCCTGTACAGCTCTTGAAACGTACCACATTAGTCTAAGATTGCCAACACCATATACTAAGTGCATATTCCTTTCCGCAATGACTCTATCCAATTCATGTGCTGCCTCAACATATTCTGGTTTAAAACCAACACTAGTACTGCAAAACACATAGATGTTAACAACTCATCTTCTTGAAGTTGCTGATGAGTGGTAAATGTATCACTATTTCCCACTCATTTGACCTAATATTTTGTATAGTTTCTTGATTTTTGTGAATATTCTGATGTGTTTTGTGTCATTTTATAGATAAATAAATTTTCAGGACTCTCTAGAAGTAATTTGGGGCCAAAATAGTGAAAAATGGACAAAAGGGTAAAATCATCTTTTGGCGCGCCACAACGCGCAAGCCTTCTGCGTCGGGACCTCTAACGTACGCCACCTGCTAAAATGCGCCGGGACACGTGGACCAATCAGAGAATTTTTGCTAAAATGCGCCGTGCTAACGTGCACCATTTGCTAAAATGCGCCATGCTAACGTGCACCGGACATGTGTCACCATCACATGCTGCCGACAATCATCATCGATGCTAAAATACGCCTACCACGTGTCAACATCATAGCGAATTATGCTAAAATTTGTCGGGACATGTGTCGTCATCACATGTTGCCGACACTAATAATTCAGCCACCGACTAAAGTATGACACGCGTCATGATCTCGCGAAGCAAATCCGCCATGTGTCGATGATCTACGCGCGTCGCGACGCGCAAATATTGTCGCGTCGCGACGCGCAGGGCCTATCAACGCATATAAATTCAGCTCGAAATTTCAGTTTCAGATGTACCTTCCTCTCTGTAATCCTCTGAATAAATAAGGAGTTTGTATCTAGTTTTCTTTAAATTTCAGTTTTGTAATTAATTTTATTTACTTTCTGTAATAGTAATTTACTTTCTTTACTTTTTCAGTTTTTACTATTCAGCAATAAGGAGGTAACTTTCCCCTGCTAGGGTGAAAGGTAAAACTTTTATTACTGCTATTTATATTAATCTCCCTTAATTATAATATATTATCTATTTAAAATTTGACTTAACAAGGATACCGCTATATTGGTCGGTTGGTAATCAATTATAAACTGGTTTTTAACCTGACTAAGCATGGATACCACATGGTTGGTCGGTTGGTAATTACCACCTTTATGGCTGGTTTATGGATAAATAATGATACCGCCTTTATGGTCGGTTAGACTTAATTTGACTTAATCAGGTTACCGCCTATATGGCTGGTTGGTAAATCACATAAGTTATTATATTATATTAAGGGAGATATCTAAAATAGTAGTGATAAAAGTAGATCTTCTAGCCCTAACATTTCCTTTTATTGTAATTTTCTTTATTTACATTCCAACATTTTATTTTATGTCTTTTATTTTATCTATATTTTTACTAGTTGTAATTATGTGTCGTAGCTAAGCCCATTATCTGGGGTTGTGATGAATTCCAATATCACCGGTTTATAAAGGGTTATTTTATAGTTTGGGTAATTTAATGATTTATTTATTAAGTCTTAAGCTTAATGAGTCTTGTTAACTGGCCATTAATAAGATTGATCTGGTAAATCTAAAATAAACTTGACAAAGGAATTTTAGGTTTCAGCCTTAGACTTAATAGCCCACGATCTTCCTTGAGGATAGATAACCATTTAATAGATTTCCTTACATGATAGATATATACCTGTCGGGTGGGGGTAGCCATAATTGGAACTTAATCTTAATGAATCCAGGTAATTTGGTTGACATAGACATATGGTTCAATTGGGTTATACTGGGTATTTGCATTGACCATCGACAGAGGCTTTTGCATAATTTCGTGTTCCGGGTTAGTAAACCGATATATTACACAAACGTAAAATAACCACTTCATCTTTAAAAAGATATTGGAAGAAATCACAACCCTGGATGGTTTTATAAATTTGAATTTTCCTCAACCTACTTTCGTGTAATTTTATTTACTTCATTTTTAAATTTAAAGTCATCACCCAGTCAATCAATCAATCTGTTAGATACTAGTAATCATTTGGCCTCATAAAAATTAATAGCTTAGGTTTTAAGTCCTCGTAGGATCGATACTTTTTATATTACTTGAACGATACGTGCGCTTGTGTTATACGCGTGTGATTTCGCACCGGTCAGTTGCTTCCATTTTTTTTATTTCTCAATCTCTTGATGTCTTTAAAAGTACAATGATGAGTTGAATTTATAGCACCTGAAAATGGTGAGTAATAACAACACTAGTATCTTCCAAAGGAAGATTATTAGCTAAATAATAAAAGAAATCGTGAAAGGTCAAAAAGTCTGGATCCTGTTGGCGAAAATAAAAATAATTACAACATAAAAGTAAATCAAAGCAATTATTAAGGCAACAGAATTGTGTACGCAATACGCCACTCGTTTGGTATATAAATCCATTAAGATGCGTCTCAAGAATCCATTCCTTACTCAACCATTACTAATGAATTAGCTCTCATCTTTGTGATTGCCAAACACCATTCCTCTTGCTTTGCCTTAAATGCTCCGTTTGTGATTTTCCCTGAAAATATCACACAAAATTAAAAACTCTACAACATGTATACACAAAATAAAACATAAATTACAATAATAAAAAAAGCATGGGTTGCCTCCCTACTAGCTCTAAATTTTTCGTCTCCAGCCAGACGTTACTGAAGTCCATCTGTCAAGGAGGTTTCAGCGTGGTTTTGGACGTCCGAAATAGGACAATCCCGTAAGCGTTGCTTTTGAAGGGTCTCTTCCAACGGTAAAGTGGCAAAAATAATTTTTTTCCATTCAGTGCTTGTGCCACCTTTTTAAACTTTGTCGCTCCTATGGTTCCCGAAAAGAAAGAAAGAAAATCAGGAGGTCTCGTATGGTGTTTGACTTTGAATGAAAGTTCCATTCTGTCAAGCTTCTGGGCGATATCTTTGATTTGTACTCCCCAAAACAGTGATGTTTCTCCTGAATGCATGAGATCTTCAATATGGTCAGACATTTGCTCCTCCATTTGCTTTGCATCTTGCTCCATCATTTCTTCACATATGTGTTTCATAATTTCATCGTTCAGTTCTTCATCTATCATTTGTGAAATGCATGCTTAATAAGTGTCAACCTGAGGATGTAAAGATGTGTCTGATTGTAGGCTTTTGTCCTCTGTGGTTGGTATGAATGGCTCTGGTAGCTCTTCTTCAAATATCAGTGTAATGCATGCTATAAGATCTTCATTTTGAGGATACAGAGTTTCATCCTCCCTTGTAGATGTAGTTGGTGCATACAGCTCTGTTTTTTTATCCTCGTCAGACTCTGATGAATAATAAAAATAAAATCGAGATTTTGCTGGTTCGGGCTGCTGAACTGATACCTCTGATTCTTGATACTGCTCAGCCTCTTCTTCTATTAAGGTGTCATTATGAAATGCTTGGTATTCGAAGGCTTCATCAGTTTCTTCTGAAGATGCTCCTTGAGGTATGTGGCTCAGGCTTTCTGTTAATTATCCTGTCCGATCTGTCATTCTTTGAATGGATGATATGTGACTCTGAAGACTTTCTAATTAATTCTTAAATGTTTCAAGCATTGCATCCATCTTTTCGTTTTGTTCCTTGATCCAATCTTTGAGTATGTTAATTACCTGATATTCATCTGATGGTTCTGGTTCTTGATGCAGATCCTATGTGGATGGTGGATAAGATGGAGAATAAGATTCAGTGAAATATGATGGTTCATCATACCATGAAGGATTCTAATAGTTCTGCCACCCTAAATTGTAGTAGTGGTTTATGCTCGGGTGGTTACCATTACATATCTCACATCTCCCCATTGTGTTCTGTTGAGAAAATGTTATGTTGAATGGCTCTGACATCCAAGGATAATTGTTGGGCTGGACAACAGGCCTCAGATAACCGGACTGTTGCTCCCAGATTTGAGGCGTACATTCACCTCGTAAAACTCGTAATTCTTTTATCACCCACTAAAGATCCATTTTCAACCACCTGAAAAATAAAAGAAAGGAATAAAAATTACAGATAAAAATAAAGAAAATTAGATACAATTAAATTAGATAGCTTCAAAATTAATAACTCAAGAAAAATAAGTCCCCGGCAACAGCGCCAAAAACTTGATCGGCGTAATCACACAAGTATAACGCAAACGCACGTATCGCTCAAGTAGTATAAAAATATCGATCCCACGATGACTTAATTTCTATTGTTGTTATTACTTATTGATACTATTTATTTACAGGTATCTGATTAAAGGGAGAATATAATGATTGCTTGATTGGTTGTTGAATGTGGATTTGCTAAATAAATAAAAACACAAAAGAAAATACTAAGGAATATAAACAAAAGACTAAAACATCTAGGGTTGTGATTCCACACAATATTATTTTAATGATGAATTGATTCTCATATACATGTGTAATAAATTAGTTTGCTAACCTGGAACACGAAGATATGCAAAAGCATCTTCTGATGGTCAGATACAAACACCCAAAATAACCCAATCAATCATATTCCTATGTTAATCAAGTTATCTGAATTCATTAAGTTCAAGTTCCAATTATGGCTACCCCTACCCGACAGGTATATTCCTATCTTGTAAGGAAATCTATTAAGGGTTATCTATCCTTAAGGAAAATCTTGAGCTATTGAATCTAAGGCTGAAACCTAAAATCCTTTTTCCAAGTTCATTTTAAGTTTACCACATCAATCTTATTGGTGATCAGGCAACAAGAAGCATTAAGCTTAAGATTCAATAAACAAACTAAAGAATTACCCATAATATAATTAAATCAATTATTAAGCATGTGAATATTGTGTTTCATCACTTACCTAGAATAAAAATAAAATATTGGGGTTATGGGATCCACTTTTAGAAATCTCACTTTATTATAATATGGAAATTGTCAGTGTTACCCAATTAAGTTGAACCAGCCATAAAGGCGGTGTTATTATTTATCCATAAACCAGCCATATAGGCGGTAATCATCTGTCACCTAAAGACCGATCTTATAAGCGGTGTCACATTATGTTACATAAATAAAACCAGCCATTAAGGCGGAATCAACTTTTAATCCATATTATTAAATTACAATTTTCATATTATAAATTAAGTAAGATTAATCTACCTTTACTATTTCTAATTTAGAAATCTCCCTTATTATAATATATAAATTTGCGTGATAATTACCAACCGACCATATAGGCGGTATCCTGATTAAGTCAAGTTATAATTAATTCCAACTGATCATAAAGGTGGTATCCAATTTATTTAGGTTAAAATCAATTTAATTAAGCCCAACCGACCATAAAGGCGGTATCCAATTAAGTGAGGTTTTAAGATAATTTATATATTATAATTTAATGGTGATTAATCTAAAATATAATAATAAAAAGCTTCACCATTCCCAGCAGTAAATTAACTACTGAACATAAAAGAAATAAAAAGTAAATAAAATAAAACTATTACTGAAAATAAAAAAATATATAATTAAAAGTACTGAAAGTAAATAAATAAATAAAAATGCTAAATTTAAATTACAAAAATTTAAACAAACAAGATACAATCCTTAGTCCCCTATTGGGAACTCTAGGAATGTATGAATTTTTTAAATGAAATCAGCCTGAATTAATAGGCAAGTTCTAGCTCCACGTGTCGCAACGCGTACAACCTTACGCGTCGCGACACGCCGTTGATTTTGGACGCGTGGCACGGGCTTCGCGGAGATGATGACACATGGCTGTCGGTAGAATTATTGTGTCGGCATCGTGACACGACACTGACATCAGCAATGACGCGTTTCAATGATGAGTGTCGGCAACATGTGATGGTGACACGTGTCCGGTGCACGTTAGAAGAGTTACTGTGATGTTGACATGTGGAAGGCGTATTTTGGCAAGTGCGCATGATAGCAAGCTTATCTGATTTTGACATGTGTCCGGCGCAAGTTAGCAGTCTCCGGTGCACGTTAGCAGATGGCGCATTTTAGCAGGAAATTTACATTTTTGCCCTTTTTGTCCATTTTTTGATGTTTTAGCCTTGATTTGCTTCCAGTAAGTCCTAAAATCATATTTATCTGCAAAATAACACAAAACACATCAAAATATTCACAAAACCCAAGAAACTATACAAAATATTAGTTCAAAAGAGTGTGAAATAGTGATATATTTACCACTCATCACATCCTCAACCTAACATTTTGCTAGTCCTCGAGCAAAACAACAAAATAAAATAACATAAATATCTTTAAAATAAAATTAAATAAGCCACTTTCGTAGGGATCACAGTTGCATTTAGCGTATGCAACAAGCCTTTAAACCCCTAGATGTCCCTACACAGGTATTGGAAGACGATGGAAATATTAAAAATTTGGAAGACGATGGAAAATTAATGATATTCTACTTGACTCTACACAAGTATTGGAAGACGATGGAAATATTAAAAATTTGGAAGAACTGGAGCACTGGAAGAAGGAAAACACGAAGAAACACCCAATTTGGAGTTAAAAGCTTTGCCAGAAGGACTGAAATATGCATTCCTAGAAGATAATCAAACTTACCCTGTGGTAATTTCTTCTTCTCTCACAATCGATCAAGAAGGTAAACTTGTAAATGTGTTGAAAGAACATAAACTAGCAATTGGATGGACTTTAAAAGACATAAAAGGTATTAATCCATTAATCTACACACACCGAATACATTTAGAAGATAATGCTAGGACATATCGTCAACCCCAAAGAAGATTAAATCCTCACATGAAAGAAGTAGTTAAAACAGAGGTCCTTAAACTTCTTGATGCAGATTTTATCCATCCTATTTCTGATAGTAAATGGGTAAGTTCTACACAGGTTGTACCAAAAAAATCTGGAATTACTGTTGTAAAAAATGATAAAGGAGAATTAATCCCAACTCACATTTCATCTAGTTGGCGTATGTGCATTGATTATAGAAAACTAAATGACGCAACTAGAAAAAGATCATTTTCCTCTGCCATTTCTTGACCAAATTTTAGTAAGAGAAGCTGGATATGTTGGGTTTCTAGTTAGTCCCAAGATCAATTTCAAGCAAGAAACATGTGTGAAATACAACAATGAAGAATGGCAGAATCATACTTACATTGAACGGTTATGCGATGCGAGGAACAACAAAAAATCTTCAAGCTTTTGCTCCATGATGCTCACGGTTTTGGGCTCCATTTTTTTCCTCCATTTTCGGTCCTTCAAGCTCCAAGATTGGTGTGCATTCCATGCCCATGAGTGAGTTTCCCTACCACCTTCGTAAGACCCCGAAAGTGTGCTAGCACCTTGGAAATTTTGCCACAAAATTCACTTTGCTTCTCCTTGTGTTCTCGGCATTTGCAGATTTTTGAGAGCAAAAATGGCCCTTGGCCTAGAGTTGTAGGAGAGGAAAGAGAGAAGAAAAAGTGTTGTGTTGGTTGTATGGATTTATGTATCTAATACACTAATTCAAAAGTCAAATACCAAAAAATCAAATAAATGGTAAATGGCTTTTAATTCAACCAACCACCACCATCAATCAATAGTGACATGTTGTCACTCAAAGTGACTAGACATCACATCAATCAATTGACTAGTGATTTGACGCTTGATGTGACTTGTGGGCCGCACTTGAATTCGAAATGCGAGTGCGCCCGCAAACACTCCAGGGCTCGGGTTTGCTAATTCCAAATTAACGAATTTTTCGTTGCGACGTAATTAAATAAAATTCAATTAAATAATTTTGCATAGCAAAATTACTATTTACGTAGCTAACGAATTAATTCTAAATTAACTCGTTCGCCCGAATTGAAATCTAATTTCAATTCCGCGTCAAAATCCAATTTCGTATAATATATCGAATATATTATTTTATCGATTAATTCCAAATTAATCTTTATCTCTCTTTAATTAATATTTTATCCCAGATAAAATATCTCCGCAATTAATCCCATATTAATTTTCTCTCTCATATAATTAATCCTAGATTAATAAAGTGCGAGTCATACGTCATCGGTGAATCTTCGGGAAGCGACCCATGAGATCCCCGGATATATTGGCAGTAAATCCGATCGTCGGACTATCCGAACAGGTACGTACCTAGTACTACGGTTTTACCGATTTATAAGACATGGTTGGCTTCTAGCAAAGCACCGTGCCTACCCAATTCTCCAGAAATATTCTTACTGAAATATGTGATCTATAGCAGGCGTAGTATACGTAGTATTGCGTATTGCGATCCAGTATCAGATGTCACGTGCAAGGCCTGAAGCTGGAAATGTGTCTGCCCCGTACGAAGCACATATCGGATCTCTGGTAACTAGTCTGTATAATCAGATAAACATGACCTAGTCATAATATCCCGATAGCTGCAGCATATAAGAGAACTAGTTCCGTATCCTACGTGATCATCATCTCCACTATGACTGGAGTGATACTTCCATCTTGACATCACACCCAATACACTACAATTCTCAATATACCCAGAAGAGGCGTACACAGAACCTGTTAAAGCCCTGGATGACCAAAACCAAAGTATATTGATTGTCGCAAGTATTAGCGGTGCAAGTCTCAGGTTAAAACCAAATACACCTACCCTGATTCGGACTTCCATAGACACATAGTCATACTACCAATGGAATTCCGAGGGGTCTATCCAGAGCGAAGCTGTTTCCGTACCATCGGTAAACACAACCTCCTATTACACTTGCATGAGTATCCTATACCCAAATATATGAGAACTATGTCGTTATGCTCTCACAACGCACACAAGTGTAATACTAGTCTATTCCGCATTATCGATGTCCAATCTCGATAATACTACGACTAGGGATATTTAATGATTAAACCTTCGTGGATTGATATTGTCTCATATCATCTCAATCTGGAACTAATCATATGGACCTTTCATCATTTATACATCTAGATAATCTAATTACAAATGATAAAAGGGCAATTTCCTTTGTCACATAGTTAATTTGTACAACAACACCATGATCTGTACAAATAGTGATGCTATGGGTCATAATTGTCCAATAATCTCCCACTTGGCCTATAGCCAATCACTCAAGTGTCCTACACTAGAACTATGTACGGTTCGCTCAAACTTCTGCTGAGAAACTACTTTCGTCAGCGGATTTGCAAGGTTATCATCTGATGCGATTTATTCGATCATCACATCGCCACGATGTATGATCCGAATGAATCAGATGAATATATGAAGTATATATCTGGATCGTTGATGAGACCATTAATTCTTTATAATGTGCTGTAGCCTAGCTCAGCTGCTAACAGAACTACTCCTAATCTAATTAGGATTATTATCGATCCAAAAGGCTTTCTATTGCTGCCTCAGCTGCAGCAATATTCCGCTTTTGTTGTTTATTCGGCAACAGTATCTTGCTTGGAAGATTTCCAGCTCACTGTTCCGTTATTCAAACTGTATAGTACCTTTGTTACGACTTATAGTCGTTTTTGTCGGTTTGGAAACTTGCAGAGGTGATCCCAGTCACTTCAAGTTCTCCTTCTCCATAGTATAAGACAGCATCCTTAGTTCATCTAAGATACTACAGGATGTTCTTAACATCAATCCAGTGACTATCACTTGTATTGGCCTGATTGTGACTCCATATGGTCAAAGCATATGAGACACCATGTCGCGTACATTTATTTCAATGTACGAGTTCTCGGAGAGTGCCAACAACCTTTAGATCTATCCTAGTAGATCCTTATTCCTCGAATAAAGGTTGTCTCTCCCAAGAATTCTACGGAGAATTTTCTGCAAAACTTGCGAAAACTGTCAAAAGTTAGGATCCATTTCAAAAAGAAACATGATGCCTTTAAATCCCATCATGGTAGTCGAAATATTTGATTTTTGGGGGATAGATTTCATGGGCCCATTTCCACTATCATTTGGATTTTTATATATTTTAGTTGCAGTCGATTATGTCTCAAAATGGGTCGAGGCAATTCTTTGTCGGAACAATGATCACATAACTGTGATCAAATTTTTAAATGAAAACATGTTGAGTCGATTTAGAATCCCTCGGGCCATCATAAGTGATGGAGGTAAACACTTTTATAATAGACCCTTTGAGTCCTTAATGAAAAAGTATAGAGTCACTCACAAAGTTTCCACCTCTTATCATCCCCAGACAAACGGACAAGTTGAATTAGCAAAAGGGAAATTAAACAAATTTTAGAAATACGGTTAACCCTAATCGCAAAGATTGGTCTCTTTGACTAACTAATGCACTTTAGGAATATCGAACATCTTTCAAAAAATATTTGTTAATGTCACCCTATCGTCTAGTTTATGGAAAACCATGTCATTTGTCTGTAGAACTTGAGCATAAAGCATATTGGGCTATTAAAGCATTCAATTCAAACCTTGAAAATGCCGGTCATGAACGTAAAATGCAACTAAATGAACTTGAAGAGTTAAGGAATGATTCATATAAGAACACTAAAATTCTTAAAGCTAAAACTAAGGTCTTTCATGATAGTCGAATTTCACGAAAAATATTTGAAGTTGGTCAAAAAATTTTGCTTTATAATTCTCGTATTCATTTATTTCCTGGAAAATTAAAATCCAAATGGAGTGGCCAATTCATTGTGAAACATGTTTATTCATATGGGGCTATTGACATTGAGAATCCTAGGGATGATGATATATTTAAAGTGAATTGACAACTTCTGAAACCATTTTTGGAGTGTTCAAATTTTCAAGAAATTTTTTTCCTGACAGACCCAGTATACCTTGATTGATGTTGTTTCTTTTCGGTTTAATAATTCTCTAATTTCCACTTTTCTGAGTTTTGCAGTATTTTTATCTTTTTTATCTCACACCCCGATAAAGCAGCGGATAACGGTACTCCGTGACTCAAAGTCGGTTATTTCAATTTTCTAAAATTACTGATACCCTACAAACCAAAGCATGGAAGAAACTCTTGCAAACCTCCACAAACACTTTCCCTCTCTTCCCTAAAATGCTCAGACAAAAATTTACAAAGCATGCACAGAAAGAATGAGACTTCTTATGATTCATGGTATTCCTTGTGATATTCTTTGGGTAATTGAAGCAAGAGTTCACTTGGCAGGTGAGTCACCTGACTCATTCATTCCTTACATGCCTGGTTCAGGGAAAAGCATCTATTCTAAAAAACGAAGAGCTAAACAATTTCGTCTTTGTTATAAGTGTGCACGTTGTACGTACAATACTCGTTGTCATTCTTTAGGAATGATGTCTGATAATCGCGAAGAAAAAATTCAATTCATTAGAGATGGAATGAGTAAGGAGCCTTTTGATGATATATCATTGACTCTTGAGATGCATCATAGTGGATATGTTCATCATGAAATTAGCAGATTACACACACAATTTCAAAAAGAAAGACATCAATACAGTCTCGGGAATCTGACTTTAAAATACATTGTTTGCCAATTTATAAGAAAGTTGGATGAAAAGCCTATCCCCGACCCATAGAGGGCGTTCAAGCCGTTAATGGACGTAAAACCAGAGGAAGATGTGAGCCACAATCACAATTACAAGTATACATTTCTTTAAATTATTGCGTTGATTTCCTTAAATTACTGTTTTGATTTACTTTTTGCCGACAGTATCTAACCTTTTTGTTCACGATCTATTTTCCTAATAATTGTCATTTTGTAGGTATTAGTGCATTTATTACTCACCCTTTTCAGGATCTATAAATTCAGCTCGTCACTTCTCTCTCTTGAACACATCTAGCTAAGGGAGATAACACAAATGGAGACAACCTCAAAACGACGATTCAATAATATATGTGTGTTTTGTGGAACTAGCTCTGAAACTAAACCAGAATTTGTTGAGGCTGTGAGAGAATTAGGTAAAGTTATGGCAAACAGAAACATGCATTTAGTATATGGCGGTGGCAATCTTGGATTGATGTTTCAAAAGATGTACAAGAAGGTGGCAGTCATGTTTTGGGGATCATCCCAAAACCCTTAACAGAGGACAACATCATCGGAAAATCAAATGGAGAAGAATGTATTGTCCCAGGTATGTCTGAAAGACTCACTGAAATGATCAATCATGTTGATGCATTCATTGCTTTACCATATGGGCTAGGAACGCTGGAAGAAATATTCACAGTTGCGCCATGGGCAAACTTGAATATTCACCAAAAACCCATTGGGTTGTTTAATGTTAATGGATTTTTCGATTTTCTTTTTGTATTTCTTAAAGATGCCAAAAGAAATGGGTTTATTTCAAAATCGGTAAGAGATATTTTCCTAACTGTAAGAAAAACTGATGATTTAATTGACCAACTTTTAGCTTTTGAACCAATAATCGACCATATTCTTTCCAAGTTGAACTGGTCTGATAACGATCATGGAAAAAAGCGCAAAGTAAACCTGGACCTTAATCTGTAACCTTTAGTTGTAGGTGTAACTGTCAATTCCATAATAACCAGGTGATATCCTCTAAACTCTACTTCTATTTCTTTAAACATTGGGGACAATGTCTTATTTTGGTTAGGAGGATATGATACCTTTACTAGATAATTTTCATGTTTCATTGATAATTTTAATTACAAAAAAAAAGAATTTTTAATTTGTTGTTATTTTGTGTTGGACAATTATGACCCATAGCATCACTATTTGTACAAAACATTATGTTGTTGTACAAAGTAACTATGTGACAAAAGAAATTGCTCTTTTATCATTTGTAATTGGATTACCGAGATAAATAAATGATAAAAGTCCATATGATTAGTTCATGATTAATAAGATATGAGACAATATTAATCCATTAAGGTTTAATCATTAAAACATCCATAGTCGTAGTATTATCGAGATTAGACATCGATAATGCGGAATAGACTAGTATTGCACTTGTGCGTGTTATGGGAGTATAACGACATAGTTCTTATATATTTGGGTATTGGAGGTTGTGTTTACCAATGGTACGGAAACAGCTTCGCTCTGGATAGACCCCTCGGAATTCCATTGGTAGTATGACTATGTGTCTATGGAAGTCCGAATCAGGGTAGGTGTATTTGGTCTTAACCTGAGACTTGCACCGCTAATACTTGCGACAATCAATATACTTTGGTTTTGGTCATCCAGGGCTTTAACAGGTTCTGTGTACGCCTCTTCTGGGTATATTGAGAATCGTAGTGTAATGGGTGTGATGTCAAGATGGAAGTATCACTTCAGTCATATGGAGATGATGGTCACGTAGGATACGAAATTGGTGCTCTTATATGCTGCAACTATCGAGATAATATGACTAGATCATGCTTATCCGATTATAGAGACTAGTTACCAGAGATCCGATATGTGCTTCGTACGGGGCAGACACAATTCCAGCCCCAGGCCTAGCAGGTGACATCCGATACTGGATCGCAATACGTAATACGACGTATACTACGCCTGATATAGATTACATATTCCTTTAAGAATATTTCTGGAGAATTGGGTAGGCACAGTGCTTTGCTAGAAGACAATCATGTCTCGTAAATCGGTAAAAACGTAGTACTAGGTACGTACGTGTTCGGATAGTGCGACGACCGGATTTACTGCCAACAAATCCAGGGATCTCATGGGTCGCTTCCCGAAGATTCACTGATGACGTATGACTCGCACATAATTAATCTGGGATTAATTATAAGAGAGAGAAAATTAATATAGGATTAATAGCGGAGAAATTTTATTTGGGATAAAATATTATTTAAAGATAGAGAACGATTAATTGGAATTAATCGATAAAATAATATATTCGATATATTAAATGAAATTAGATTTCGACGCGGAATTAAAATTGGATTTTAATTCGGGCGAACGAGTTAATTTAGAATTAATTCGCTAGCGATGTGAATAGTAATTTTGCTAGGCATAATTATTTAATTAGATTTGATTTAATTGCGTCGCAACGGAAATTCGTTAATTCGGAATTAGCGAATCCGAGCCCGGGAGTGTTTGCGGGACCACTCGCATTTTGAATCGAGTGGGGCCCACAAGTCACATCACGTGCCACATCGTTAGTCATTCTTGTGATGGAAGTCACATTAACTTTGAGTGATGTGATTAATGTCACTTTTGTGAGTGATGTGAGTAGATGGAAGGCTTTAATGCCTTGTACCTTTTTGAATTTGGAATTTTGGTATTAGATTTTTGAAATCCAAATACACAAAACTAACTCATCTTCTTCTCTCCTTCTCCCCTAACTCACGGCCTTGGTGCCATTTTTCCTCTCAATTTCTTGGTTTGGCCGAGAACAACAAAAAGCAAAGGGAAATTTTGTGGCAAAATTTCCAAGGTGCTAGCACACTAAAGGGGTCTTACAAAGGTGATAGGGAAACCCATTCATGATCTTAGAATCTCAAATCAAAGCTTGGAGCTTGAAGACAACACAAGGAGCACAAATGGAGGCATGGCCGAAAGCTTCATCCATGGAGCAAAATTTTTGTGTTCATCACATCGCAAAGCCGATCAAAGTGAGTATTTCCGCAACTTTACTTTGATGTATTCGCACTTTTCATCGCTTAATATGATCTTGGTTTGACCTAGAAAACCCAACAATGGTATCAAGATCCTTGATTA
Source organism: Zanthoxylum bungeanum (assembly GCA_019454045.1). Taxonomy (NCBI): domain Eukaryota; kingdom Viridiplantae; phylum Streptophyta; class Magnoliopsida; order Sapindales; family Rutaceae; genus Zanthoxylum; species Zanthoxylum bungeanum. The sequence continues at coordinate 7,416 of SKCR01000472.1, read as the reverse complement.
AGCATGAAATTTGAATTAGGGTAAAATTTGGGTAAAATTGATTTGAGCATGATTTGATAAAATTGATTGATTGAGTATGCTTGAATGATGATAACTTGGAGTTATATGTGATCAATTTGATGAAAATTGAATTGGATTCATTTTTCCCCAAATGTTTGGCTTGGCCGAAAGTTAGAGTGCCCTAAAGTCGTGGTAATTTTGTTTTTTGATCATTGGATGAGTTGAAAGACATGTGATAAATTGATTTAGGATTTAATTGGATTGAAATCGAAATCGATTTTACAAAACCCTAAATTGCCGTGAGCTAGTAAGCATGGAAATGAGATGATTTTTTGATTCAATAATGTTGGACATGTGTTGATGATGATTAGCATGATTAATTAAGTAAATTGGTATTTTGGAAATGTTAATTTGACTAATTAATTATGGCTAATGCACTTTAATTAATTTAATTGTGATAGTTGGAATATTGTGATTAAATTAATTGGGTTAAATTTGGAATTGGGCTAATAAAGTTGTATTTGGGCTTAATGGGCTTGGTTGGGCTAAGTTTGGTTTAGGTTAATTGGTTGGATCCAATTGGACCTAAAACCATTTCCATAAAGTCCAAATATGATTAAATGGGCCTTTAAAATTTTAATTGGACCTAATGGGCCTAAATTGATTTTTGGCAAAGGGTGATTCCTTATTGGGCTTTGGTTGCCAAAGTCCATGCCTTATAAATTAATTGAAAGCCCATTGGGCTTTAATTAAATTGACATTGGATGGTAATTGGGCTTTGAGACCCGTTAAGATTAGATTTAAAATCTAAGTCGCAAAGGCTCATTAATAAAGTGTAATTATTTAATTTAGAATTAAATAAAGAATTAGTATTGAATACAAATTAAATTGGATTTAATATTGTAGTTTGATATAATTCAAGAATTCGTACTTTGAGCGAACCGTACATAGTTCAGTTGTATGACACTTGAGTGATTGGCTATAGGCCAAGTGGGAGATTTTTGGACAATTATGAGCCATAGCATCACTATTTGTATAGAATATTGTGTTGTTGTACAAATTAACTATGTGACAAAGGAAATTGCTCTTTTATCATTTGTAATTGGATTACCAGGATATATAAATGATAAAAGTCCATATGATTAGTTCCAGATTAATAAGATATGAGACAATATTAATCCATTAAGGTTTAATCATTAAAACATCCCTAGTCATAGTATTATCGAGATTGGACAACGATAATGCGGAATAGACTAATATTGCACTTGTGCGTGTTATGGGAGCATAACGACATAGTTCTCATATATTTGGGTATTGGATACTCATGCAAGTGTAATAGGAGGTTGTGTTTACCGATGGTACGGAAAAAGCTTCGCTCTGGATAGACCCTTCAGAATTTCATTGGTAGTATGACTATGTGTCTGTGGAAGTCCGAATCAGGGTAGGTGTATTTGGTCTTAACCTGAGACTTGCACCTCTAATACTTGCGACAATCAATATACTTTGGTTTTGGTCGTCCAGGGCTTTAACAGGTTCTGTGTACGCCTCTTCTGGGTATATTGAGAATCGTAGTGTATTGGGTGTGATGTCGAGATGGAATTATCACTTCAGTTATATGGAGATGATGGTCACGTAGGATACGGAACTGGTGCTCTTATATGCTGCAACTATCGAGATAATATGACTAGGTCATGCTTATCCGATTATAAAGACTAGTTACCAGAGATCCGATATGTGCTTCGTACGGGGCATACACAATTCCAGCCCCAGGCCTAGCACGTGACATCCGATACTGGATCGCAATACGTAATACGACGTATACTACGCCTGATATAGATTACATATTCCTTTAAGAATATTTCTGGAGAATTGGGTAGGCACGGTGTTTTGCTAGAAGTCAACCATGTCTCGTAAATCGGTAAAAACATAGTACTATGTACGTACGTGTTCGGATAGTCCGACGACCGGATTTACTGCCAACATATCCAGGGATCTCATGGGTGGCTTCCCGAAGATTCACCGATGACGTATGACTCGCACATAATTAATCTGGGATTAATTATAAGAGAGAGAAAATTAATATAGGATTAATAGCTGAGAAATTTTATCTGGGATAAAATATTATTTAAAGAGAGAGAACGATTAATTTGGAATTAATCGATAAAATAATATATTCGATATATTAAACGAAATTAGATTTCGACGAAGAATTAAAATTGGATTTTAATTCGGGCGAACGAGTTAATTTAGAATTAATTCGCTAGCGACGTGAATAGTAATTTTGCTATGCATAATTATTTAATTTAATTTAATTTAATTTAATTGCGTCACAACGGAAAATTCGTTAATTCGGAATTACCGAATCCGAGTCCGGGAGTGTTTGCGGGACCACTCGCATTTTGAATCGAGTGGGGCCCACAAGTCACATCACGCATAACATCATTAGTCATTCTTGTGATGGAAGTCACATCAACTTTGAGTGATGTGATGGATGTCACTTTTGTGAGTGATGTGAGTAGATGGAAGGCTTTAATGCCTTGTACCGTTTTGAATTTTGGAATTTTGTATTAGATTTTTGAAATCCAATACACAAAACTAACTCATTATTCTCTCTCTTCTTCCCTAACTCACGGCCTTGGTGCCATTTTTCCTCTCAATTTCTTGGTTTGGCCGAGAACAACAAAAAGCAAAGGGAAATTTTGTGGCAAAATTTCCAAGGTGCTAGCACACTAAATGGGTCTTACAAAGGTGATAGGGAAACCCATTCATGAGCTTGGAATCTTAAATCAAAGCTTGGAGCTTGAAGACAACACAAGGAGCACAAATGGAGGCATGGCTGAGAGCTTCATCCATGGAACAAAAGTTTTGTGTTCATCGCATCACAAAGCCTATCAAAGTGAGTATTTCTGCAACTTTAATTTGATGTATTCGCACTTTTCATCGCTTAATATGATCTTGGTTTGACCTAGAAAACCCAACATTTTGTGTGTAAGAATATATATCCATATATATACCACAAACTAACAAAAAATTTATTTTCTAAACCAAGTGGAATTGTTGTTCAGAGGTGGCTGTGTAAGGAGTTTTCACTCCTGAGACACATATCAATATAACTTGTTATTTGTTGTTACTTTCTTTTTGAATTTTTAAATTTGTGAATTCTCCATAACAATGATTAAATTTGATCTTTATATGCTCATCTGACAGATATTATCAACAACATGGTAACATATGATCATTGGTGGTAAGTGAAAATTCTGTAATATTCAGTTCTCTAGTCTGTTGGAGGTAACACCTAAAGACAGTGAAAAAAAATTACAAAAAAAAGGAGTTTGAAATAAAGTTCATTTTCGTAGCCTTTTTAACTCGAGCAATTAAGTCTGTAGGGGAGTCTTAACACTTGGTACCCTAAGGCCAACTGGTCTGGGAATTACTGGCCCAAAGCTCGTTACAAGGGTTAAAAAGAAAGCTTAAGGGAATCATACACTTTTTTATCTGAGATCCGAGCAATTAAGTCTGTAGGGGTGTCTTAACACCTAGTGCCCTAAAACCAACTGGTTTGAGAGTCACTGGCCCAAAGTTCGATACATGGATTGAAGATATGTTTTGGACACTTTTTATCTGAGATCTGAGCAATTATGTCCGTAGGGGTGTATTAACACCTAATACCCTAAAACCAACTGGTTTGGGAGTCACTCGCCCAAAGTTCGATACATGGATTGAAGATATGTTTATAAATAAACTTTCACTGTCAAAATGTGTAAACTCTAATATTATTTTAGGACAAAAATATTACTCTCTTTTCAACAAATATCTGTGATATTGTGGGCACAATATATTGATTAATACCTTATTTTATGAGTATATGGAAGAATGGTAAAAAGTACTGGAGAAGTCATTTATTTGATCATTTAGAAAGAAAGAAAATAATTGTTGACTTAGATAAGAATTTTTCTTTTAGATTCTGCTTGAATTACTAGTGACTAGTAATAAGCTGGTTGGGGGGTGTGATGAATACTAAAAATTGCATAATTATTATACGATAAGTCAGTCACTTTTACACTTGTAGTTTCACTAATTCCCCTAAACTACCATATTTGTGAAATAATATTTTAAGTTATGTTTTGAGTTTTTACTATGTTATTTTATGTTATTTGATAGGTAAAATATTACTCGGAAGCTCGACAGAACAAACCAGACTTGGAAAAGGGTAAAAATAGAGATTCAGCTTCCGCGTCGCGACACAGAAATGATGGCGCGTCGCGACGCACATAATAAAACAAAGACACCACCGAATGCACTATTCTCTCAAAATGTGTCCCCATCGTGGCACTCGTGTCATGATGCCAAGGCTTCCACGCGTCGAGTCGCGACGCGCCAACCAAAATCTGCCTATAAATTGAAGCGTCCAGCAGAAGAAATTTTCATACTTTTCCTTCCGACTTCTATATAGATTTTGGAAGAGTGTGTTTTGAGTGTTTATTTTTATTTAAAGCTTTCTGTAATGTCTTTTTCTTTCAGTAATAAAATTACGAGTATGTTTAATTACAAAATGAGTAGCTAATTTTTTTTCGCTAGGGTAATGGGTGAAGCTTTTATAATGAATAGATCTATCTCGCATGCATTATAATAAATAAATTATTATTTAATGATTAAAACTTGATTTAGATCTAGATTAATTATTGACAAAATTGGCTACCGCCTATATGGCTGGTTTTTATCTTGCTACCGCCTATATGGCTGGTTTTATCTTGCTACCGCCTATATGACTGATTTTATCTTTTTGGCATACTTAGTACCTTGGCAAGACTAGTTATTGACAGAATTGATTACTTTCTTAATGGCTGATCTATATATTGGCATAATTAATTCATGAGATAAATTAATTGGGTAACAAGAGCAATTTATATATTATAATTAAGCGAGATTTCTAGATTTGAAATATTAAAAGTGGATCCCTTAACTCCAGCATTTCATCTTATTACTATATTGTCACTTAAAAGTTTCCAACAAATCCAACAAATCAAATGATTTTCTTTTCGCTCTACTTATTATTCTATTTTACTAAATCTATTCCCAGTGGATCGACCTCGGACTTACCGAGTTATTTTATTACTTCGACACTCTTATACTTGGGAGTAAAAGACCATTTTTTGAGCATGTCAATAGGCTATCTTGATAGGGAAGTCCACCCATGATCCGGGAGCCATTCGACGAAGCTTGGAGCTTGACGAAGGACCACCATGGACGCCAAACCAGTGAGCACTGGCAGTGAACTGCCGAGCAGTCCAAGAGGCAGAAAGTTGAGTTTTTGTTGCCTCCGCGTTGCTCAACCGATCGATGTGAGTATTCCGCAACTTCGTTGATTAGTATTCGCACTTGATTCATGCTTATTATTGATCTTGGGACCTTAATAGAAACCAACAATGGTATCAGAGCAAGGTTTGAGCATGAAAAACTTTAGGGTTTAAAATTTGGTTAAAATTGATTTGAGCATATTTGGATGAAATTGGATGTTTGAGTATGCTTAATTGAGTGATAACATGGTGTTATGCATTGTCAATTTGATGAATTTTGAATTGGACAAATTTTCCCCAATTGACTTAGCTTGGCCGAAAGTCACCCTTGCCCTAATTGTCTTGGATTTTGATTTTTTGATTCATTGGATGTGTTGGAAATCATTTGGGAATATTGATTTAATGTTGAATTGAATTTAATTGGATTGAATTTGATTTGGGCATAAAATTCCCCATTGGCCGAGACATATATGCATGTAAATTGGGTTTGATTTTGATCAAAATGTGTTGGACACTAATTGATGTAAATGAGCATGATTAATTGTATAAATTGATGATTTAGAAATGTTAATTTGGGTGATTAATCATGATATACACTTTAGGTTAATTAAATGTGAAATTGGATTTTTTATATTTAATTAATTGGGCCTTAAAATTGGATTTGGGCTTTAATATTGTAAATGGGCTTGTTGGGCTTTGTTGTACAAAGTTATGTTTAGGCAAAATTGGTTGGATCCAATTGGGCCCAAAACCGCATCCAAAAAGCCCAAATGCGACTTAATGGACCTTAAAAGTTTAATTGGGCCTAATGGGCCAAAATTGATTTCTGGGCTTATGGGGTAATTCCCGGATTGGATTTTGGTTATTCGGTTTGACCCGAGTTGACAAAAAGTCCACGCCTTAAGAAATTAATTAAAAGCCCATTGGACTTTAATTAAATTAATATTGGATATTAATCGGGCTTTGAGACCCGTAGCAATTAAATTTGGAATTTAAGTCGTAAAGGTTCGTAATTAAAGTGTAGTATTTAATTTGGAATTAAATAGCGAATTAGAATTGAATGCATAATAAATTGGATTTAATGATGTAGTTTAATTTAATTCGAGAATATGTACTTTGAGTACTTATTCGCAAAACGAGTTTGACTCGAGCAAAATCAAATCGTTGTTTGAACATTGGATGGTCACTAATTATCAGATTAATTAATTTGATTAGATTGATTGATAACATGCTTATGTTAATACATGGTTGCGATACATGAATAATGTATATCGGATAGATATTAGCTGGGTGGGACAATTTTAGAAATTGTTGTAATAAATTTGATTTATTAATTGGACCTGTGTGTCCAGCCTTATTACCTCTCATTCTTTGTATTCTCTTCTCACCTATTCCCCTCAATGTAAATGAGGTTTCTTTAGAGTGTAGTGAAGTGTAACGGGTAGAAGAAATATTTGTAGCTAGGGAGAGAGAAAGGGACAGATTTGATCTAGGATAAATGTGTAAAGTATCCATCTGCATATCATTATTATTTTATTCATAGGTGCTTTATTATGTATTTAGAATGCATGTTTAAGGGTGTATGATGATGAGACCTTAAAAAGATAATTAATTGGTTGCCAATTTGCACTCGAAAAACCCTCGCTAAATATTAAGTGTCTTTCCTTCCATTGAGTGATTCTCACTCAAGATCCGAGACTGGCATTGGCTTGTTGGCCAAAGTCAAGGCCTTTGTCCGTCGAGGATGTGTTTGAATCAAGAAGGCTTTGTTACATATTGGTGTCTTGTCCAAGTTGTGGTTTGTTGGCCAAAGTCAAGACCACTTCTTGTCCATCGACATTGATTACGAAGCTTTCTATGGTCAATGGGTCGCGCTTGACTGGGATCACTAAGTTTGTTGTGCCAAAGCCAAAGCTTAGTTGATTCAGAAGAAAAAGGTTAGGTAATACATTGGATGTATTGGCATATATAAGATATATATTTCGGACTTGGATGTCCCCCTATCGGATCTAGGAATTGGATTGGATCCAATCGATCTTAGAGATCTACCTAGTTAATTATCATACAATTTGTTGGCCAAAGTCAAGATTGTGTGATATTTAACGGGATCTTAGCCCGC
>SKCR01000471.1:0-29185 GCA_019454045.1 Zanthoxylum bungeanum | reverse complement strand
TGTATGGGGTGAATAAAAAATATCGAGAGCCCTTCAAAATTGAGGAATTTTCATGCGCAGAGGAGATGATGTCTGGTCCATTCACAGTAGCTTCACTCGACGAAATGAAGAGCCGAAAAAAGTCGAGGAAACTGAAGAAGAGAGAGCTAGAGGTCGAAAGAGAAACTGGCACCCAACATCGGGAGGTGATTTCAAGTGGGGGTGTCGTAGAAAAAGGGAAGTCGACAGACATTATCTCATCCGAGAAGAAAATGAAGTCTGTCGCAGAGGCGGAAATTGAAGAGGACTCTGATACCCTTATTTTGAAAGTTCCAAAAGAGTCGACCGCAATTTCAGACCCTTCGAGCATCGAATCATTCGTTGAGGGACTTCTACTCCAAGGGGATGAAGTGAGATTGGCACAAATTGGACCGGCGGAGGCCATGAAAAAAGCCATCGCTCTAAACTACCAAGTGAGTATCATCATTCCTTTTTTTTTTTTTTAAAAAAATAATTTGTCGAATGGTGTTCTGATTTGAATGTCGTAGGCCCTGGAATGTAGCTTGTTCTTGCGGAAGAATGCTGAATCCAACCAAAAGAGGGTCAAGGAGCTAGAGAAGGGTTTATCAGCTGTAAAGAAGGAGTCGTCTTTATTGAAGTCTGGACTGGTCGCTTCGCAGAGAAAGGAAAAAATTCTCGAGAAGGAGCTGAAGGAAGTGAAGGCTACCTTGAAGCTGGAAAAGGAAACTGCCGAATTAACACTCGAAAACCGCATTTAATTACCATACCGAGTCCACATCTCTTTCTGTTACTTGAACCGTCGACCATCAATTTCCAAGTATTTGTCGGCTGGATGGAATTGATTTCTACGTCGGGTGTTGCCACCATTCCGGGAGCGAAGTCAGCCACAAAATCTGCCAAGGCTTGCGATTTGATAGCCGTCCTGGGTTGAAAGTCAATGTCGTGTTCCCCTAACTCAATTGCCCACTTCATCAATCTCCCAGATAACTCAGGCTTATGAAGAATGCTCCTCAGAGGATACGTCGTGTACACTGTGATGGCATGACCTTGGAAATAGGGTCTAAGTTTCCTTGCGGCCGTGACAAGTGCGAAGACCAATTTTTGCATCAGCGGGTAGCGTGTCTCTGCCTCCAACAGTGCTTTGCTTACATAGTAGACTGGTTGTTGACTCCCTGATTCTTCTCTTACTAAAACTCCACTGACCGCGTGTTCCGAGACTCCCAAATAAAGGTAGAGCCTCTCACAGTCGAGTGGTTTTGATAACAGGGGCGGCGAAGATAAATATTGTTTGAGCTGCTTCAGAGCTTCCTCACAAGCAGGAGTCCATTCGAATTTACTTGCTTTTTTTAAAACTGAGAAGAATAAAAAACTCCTATCTGTGGATTTAGAGATGAACCTGTTTAATGCCGTTATCCTCTCAGTCAGTCGCATGACATCCTTCGGGGTGGAAGGGGAAGGGATATCGAGGATTGATCTAATCTGGTCTGGATTTGCTTCAATGCCTCGTCGAGTGACTATGTATCCCAAGAATTTTCTTGAAGCGACACCAAACGCACACTTAGTTGGATTTAATTTCATTCCGTACCTGTCCATGATGTCGAAGGCTTCTTCCAGATGGTTGAGATGTTGTTCTGATTCAACGGACTTCACCAACATGTCGTCAATATAAACTTCCATTGTTTTCCCTATTTGTTGGTCGAACATCCTGTTCACCATTCGCTGGTATGTTGCTCCAGCGTTCTTTAAGCCAAATGGCATGACTTTGTAACAGAATATTCCTCGATTTGTAACAAAAGCTGTTTTCTCTTGATCTTGAGGATGCATGAGGATCTGATTGTAGCCTGAATATGCGTCCATGAAGCTTAACAACTCGTGTCCAGCGGTCGCATCCACCATCGAATCAATATGTGGTAAAGGAAACGAGTCCTTTGGACAAGCTTTGTTCAAATCCGTGAAGTCGATGCACACCCTCCACTTCCCATTCTTCTTTTTCACTACTACAACATTGGCAAGCCACTCGGGAAACTGTACTTCTTTAATCGCTCCGTTCTGTAGTAACTTTTGCACCTCTTCATCAATGATCCGGTTTCTTTCTGGGCGAACTTCCTTCTTTTTTGTCTGACAGGGGTGTGGTCTGGATCCACATGCAGTGCGTGAGTGATGAGCTCCGGATCAATTCCTATCATATCCTCATGTGACCATGCGAATGTGTCGTGTCGTCTTTTCAAGAATTCTATCAGGTCGGCTCGCAGTTTTGGACCCAAACCCGTTCAAACCAAAGCCTTGTGTTCCGTGAATTGAGGATGAATCTGGACCTCGTCGAGCTTCTCAATATTCGGTAGGGTAGGCTCTGACGCACTGGCCCAGACTGTAATTGCTATGCCGGATCTGCTTTAGCCTTCAAGGTCGTTTGGTAGCAACTCCTTGACGCCAATTGATCTCCATTTATCTCCTGAATCCCCCATTTAGTTGGGAATTTGATTACCTGATGATAGGTTGACGAGACCGCCCTCATGTCGTGAATCCAGGGTCTGCCCATAATCAAGTTATAGGCCGATGGGCTGTTTAATACCAGGAAAGTAGTCATCTTATTAATACCTGAAACATAAACTGGGAGTCATATTTCCCCCATAGTTAATTTTTGTTCTCCGCTAAAATCGATTAATACTGTTGTTCACCTATTGATGTTATCCAATGCCGTTCCCATGTCGGTTAAAGCACTGGCAAAGATTATGTTAGCTGAGGAGCCCGTGTCGACCAACACACGTTTGATCAAGAAGTTCGCCACTTGAAGAGAAATGACCAAAGCGTCATGGTGAGGATTTAGATCGTGAGAGTCCCCATCATCCGGAAACCCAATTACCAAACCTGTGGTAATTCCCTGTACAGACATTAGGGTGTGTGAAGCTTGGGTGGCCAATACCCTTGAGTGTCTTTTTGCTGCAGAATAAGTAGCTCCACTAACTTCTGATCCCCCCGAAATAACATTGATTGTGTTATCAATCGAGGGTGGTGGTGTTGGAATTTCTCCATGTCTGTCTCTTTCATCCCTTCGGGTCATTGTTGCATTCCCTTTGTCCGTAAGCAAATCTTTCAAAAATCCTTTGTTCAGCAGTTCCAAAACCTCTAATCTCAAGGCAACACATTCCGCAGTCGTATGACCGTAGTCTCTGTGGAACTCATACCATTTCTTAGTGTCTTTTTTGGATGAACTATCCCTAGTCCTTGGAGGCCACTTCACTTCATTCCATAATTTCTTCAACACCGAAACCAATTCTCCTGGTGAAATCGTGAAGTTGTAGTCTGGCTGGGGGTGATTACTGTTTGGTTCGTCTGACAGGGGTGGAGCAGTTGGATTACTTCGGTTTTCTCTATCGTTAGTTTGGCCTTGAGGATTATGCAGAGGGTCGGATGATAGGTGATCTAGCTTTTGTTGTAAACTTTCGTTGGTATTTCGCATCGTGAGATTTTCTTCTTCCAGGTTTGTGAGTCGTTCTTGGAGCATGGCAATTTGTGCCGCTAGCTGATCTGGGATCTGTTCGCTGCTTGAGGCCATTGTTGATTACTTTGTTGAGACGTTCTACTTCCTGTCGATTCACTCGTCGGCCCCACGGTGGGCGCCAAATTGTAGACACTGATTTCGGCCAAGGTCCACAATCGAGATTATCAATTTGTAGGGCACGAGCAAATCCTGCAAAACAAATAGAACGAATAAGCAGCTTACTGCCCACCGGTGTGGTGGAGACCGTAGACACTCCGACGCTCAAGTTAGCCTAAGCACCGATCAATGTAAAGTAAACAGGTCAAGGCTTTTTATGTACCTCAACCTTCGGTTGTATGCCGTGAGGGCGGTGTGTATCTGTCTTGTCTTGATATTTTGGGGTGGTATCTTTTTCGATCCTCTTTATGTTGTCTTTCCTTCTTCCTTTATAGGTCTTGGTATCCCCTCTTCTATTTGCCCGTTGGAGTCATTATTAATGAGGCTTTGATTCAGACGTTTCATGTTCGGTAACTGACGATCTTGTTTTCTCTTCGAAACCGTCGACTTCATGGTAGTATTTATGAATGCGGATTCTTTCTTCAAGCTGTAACTGGTGCCCGTTGATCTTCTTTATGTTCAACAGGCCTGGACCTTTGTGTAACATCTTCGTATGTGGGCCCAGTCTGCAGATGGGCTTCTAATCTCGTGGTGTAATGTCGTTTTTGCCCCTAGGGTCAATTTTGGCCCAAACAAACATAATTATAAAAAATTAAAAGCATAACTTTTTATAAAGATTAAACTTAAATTAATTAAGTAAGAGTGCTGATTCAAATATAGGAAAAATAACAAAGAGAGATGAAATAAAATTTACCTTATGAAAAATTAGAGTTTTGTTGAAAAGTTGTAAGAGAGTTGTAAGTAAACTTGCAGAGGAGAGACTAAAATTGCAGAAGAGAGAAAGAGCAGAGGGGGAAAGAAGTGTTGGGGTTTCCGTATTTTAATATAGTTTAGCGTCGAATTAATGTAATTTGATGCTAAAAACGTACCATTTAGCGTCGAAACTTAGTTTCGACGCTAAAGATAAAAGGATTGTCGGTGGCATTGTCATAACTTTTAGCGTCGGCATAACATTCGACGCTATATGACACATTTTTAGCGTCGAATTTCTTTTATTTGATGGTAAAAGTTGAATTTTTAGCGTCGAAAGTTTTTCGACGCCAAAGGTAAGGGAGTGTCAGTGGAATTATCAAAAACCTTTAGCGACGACATACATTCGACATTAAATGGTAAGTTTTAGCATCGTATATCAAATATGATGCTAAAAGTTTACCATTTTACGTCGAAATTTTTTTTCTAACGCTAAAAATTTACTATTTTACATCGAATATCGAAATCGATGCTAAAAGTAATTATTAGCGTCGAATATAATTTCGACGCTAATTAAAGATTTGGACGCTAAAAATTCATTTTCTTGTAGTGATTATTTCCACCTCTCACTAATAAGTTGGCGGCAATAATAACTAAATTCTCTTGACACATTTGAAATTCCTTAATTGTTTATTTTCACATTGAAAGCTCTTAAACATGCAAAGCATGTTTGTTTGTCTTCAAATTAAATGAATATATCACATTATCACTTAGTTATGCCACAGCCCACATGCAATATCTGGACCATACAATTCAGATTGGACCCACGACTTAGTGGGACCCAAATGCTAAAATCAATGGTTAATGATTCAACTGATCATGATGCATTTATGGAATCTGTTCTCAACAAGTTTGACCTTTGAACATTATAATTAATTATTCATGGCACTATAAATAATCTCATGTGTAGTGACAAAACTTCACTGCTAATTAAAAACTAAGGCTTAGAAAGAAAAAATGAGAACCATTAAAAGCTCATTTGTTATATTTTTCCTCTTCATTCTCCCGCTTGCGTTGGCTAAACTGAGGCCTGGTTTTTATGGCAGAAGTTGCCCAGGAGCAGAATCAATCGTTTTCAATTTGGTGCGAAAGCGATTTAATGCTGACAAATCTGTAACTGCAGCTTTGCTTCGTATGCATTTTCACGATTGCTTTGTAAGAGTAAGTGTTATTACGATGCATGCAATTCTTTTTTCTCTAATTATTCATTTGATTATGTCAAGCATAATTATTCATTTGATTTTGAAAAATAATAATAAATAAGAGGTAGCTGCATGCAATTCTTTCTAGGGAGAGTTTAGCTGATTGTGAATGCACTTTGTGTCATGAGGGGTAAGAGTTAATATTTAATGGGTAGTTCAATTAGTAAAGATAAAATTCCTCGAACAATCAGGTTTATCATGTTGAAATTCATGAATCTAACTCAAACCAATGCTAACTTGAGAGTTGAGGGGTGTTTTTATGTCCAAAGACTAGTTAGAGAGTCTATGGTTGTTTTATACTTATATTTAGTGACCAAAATCATTTATCAATAGATGTGAAATATTTTTCTCTAACACTCAACCTCACGTACAGACGTACGTAGATAGTGTGGATCCACTTGTGAGTGAGATAGACTCTGATACAAATCAAAACCCTTTTCCTATAAGGGGGTCGGTTACAGTGATCTTTTAACTTCATTTTGCTATATATAACTAAGATTATTTATTCATTAAAGTCCATAATATTTAGATATATTTTTATGATTTATGTCCTCATCAACTTAAGCATTTCTCTTCCTCGAACACCATTTGTTTTGTGATAGGCTCTGATAATTTTTGAAATTCATAATCAATAGCTAACTTAATCTAAAAAATTAACTTGAAAATTAAGGGTCGCTTTATGTTTATATTTAGAGACCACGATCACTTCTTAAACAGATATGAAATATTTTTCTCAATACATCATTATAATATTTATAAAGAGCTCAAGTGAACTTAGATCCGATCCTTTAACTCTCTTGTTTTTCCTTAAATGTTACAGGGTTGTGACGCATCCATTCTTATAGACTCGACAAACCAAACCCAATCAGAGAAAGAAGCAGGAGCAAACCAAACAGTTAGAGAATTCGATCTCATTGATGAGATCAAGCATGCCCTAGAAACTGAATGCCCCTCAACAGTCTCATGTGCAGACATCATCACACTCGCCACCCGCGACGCCGTGGCTCTAGCCGGAGGCCCCTATTACACACCATCCCCACTGGAAGACGCGACGGTCTCCGATCAAACGTCAACGATGTTGACTGCCCAGGACCACGAGTGTCAGTCCCCAATGCACAGAAATTTTTTCTAGCCAAAGGGTTTACCTCAGATGAAATGGTTACCCTTTTGGGAGCTCACACACAGTTGGCTTTGCACATTGCAACTCCTTCCAGACCGGATAAGTAATTTTCAAGGAACTGGGGTTCCTGATCCGACAATGAATGTTACTTTTGATTTCCAAGCTCAGAAGTATTTGTGATTCGGGCTCTAATTCGGAGCCTGACCCGAAAACGTTTTTGGACCAGGGTACAAACTTTTGTTTGATAACAAGATTTACGATGAGATTCTTTCAGGAAAAGGGATACTTCAAATTGATCAGGAACTTGGTTTGGATAGATCTACAGCTCCAACGGTTACTAAATTTGCCCTAAATTCGGTTGAGTTTCTGAATAGTTTTTGCAAGTGCAATTGTTAAGATGGGAATCTTACAAGTTCTTACTGGAAATGCTGGAGAAATTAGACAGAATTGCAGAGCTTTTAATCCACCAAAAGTTCCAACACCACCAATAACCAATCCATGCAACAGTCCGGAACCCAGTCCAAAACCGAGACCAGGCAAGGGAAACAGAAACCATGGGAGTTTTAAATGATTTTCAAAAACGTTGTTGAGTTTTTTATTATTATTATTATTAATATGGTGATTTTGTTTTTGTTTTTGTTTTTTTACAAATGTTCACATGTTGTAATGTAATTTTGTTTCTCGTGGGGCAGAAAATGAACAAATTATTAATGGGATGCGATAATATATTATTAAATAATTATTTATCCTTTCTTTGTTGTTTTGTATTGAATATTAAACTAAATCAACTATCATAATTTATCTAATATAAACTCCATATGATAATTATTTCTCTCTTAATTATTGATTTAGTATTCAGAACAAAATTACTTGGATCCTAATTCATTTTATTAAGATCAACTTCTCTCTCTCTCCTGTTTAAGTTTGTTCTTGTAGGTAACAAAATTAAGTAATTAAAATTAACTTTTTAATAATTTGAAACTGAAGTTACAACTAGTTAATAAACGTAATTAATCTTGCCATTTAGAAATCACATAGCAAATAATAAAAAAGGATATGGATTCGGTGTTGAACTTAATTTCATATTAAATTTTTATAAATTGTGATTGATAATTACTAAATAAGAATTTTATATATAATGTATTCGGAAGATATATACAGCCAAAAAAAAAAAAGGCTTTGATCAGTTTATTCTTAGCTAGACACCCATAGCTACATCCTCCATGAAATAACTTCAGCTATCTCTTACAAAACAACACCAATATCCATATTATTTTGATCCAGATGAGATGAAGACGGTGTCGTTTCTTTGATGGCTTTGATAAGTTTTTCTTTTAGTGGAAGACCAGCTTGCATGAAAACTTCTCTCTCAATCTCTGAGCAACGAGAGGTCACCCCCACAATCTTGGTTTGGTATATTTGATTGACATTATAAATTTATTTTTTTCCATTTCCGAAGATGAATGAGGATAATCAAACCAACAAAAAGTATTTTTTCTATTAATGATACCGGCTATATGAATCTTTGACGATATTATTTTTATATTTGAAAATATTATCTCATTAATTTCTATAAATATGTGTCATCCATCATTTATTTTATTTATGATGACATAAATATTAAATAAAATTGAATTATGAAGGAAAAAATATACTATACAGAATGCAAAGGTGATTAGGGACATTTGTTTAGAAAATTTAGAAAGTTAACACATTTATTATTGTTATTAGTATTTTTGGGAAATCAACATCTTTATTGGAAAACAAAAATAGTTTTTGCTTGTATCAATTTTTTTTCGAAAAGGAAGTGCCCTTTATTTTTCTAATGCACTACTTAACTCTCCATTTCTCTTACATTAATCATCATTGTTTTAAAAACTGGATTAATGATCTAAATATTCAATAGATTATTTGTTCAATCGATTGAACTGGCTGACATGATAAATAATTATAATTAAATAAAAATTATAAAAAATTATTATTTATTTTATCTTAAAAAAATAAAGATAAAAAATCGGTTGGACCGATTCACCAATTCGTCGAATTTTACTAACATTTTACCTTTTAATATTTTGAAGATTCATCCGATTTAACCGGTTCAACCAAGATATGATTTTCAAAACTATGGTAATCATCAATTCCTCTGACACACACTCTCTCACTTGCATCAAAAATCACTTTTATCAACCATCAAATTAAGAAAACTGTAGAAGTGAAAGTTGAGAGGTTAGCATTGTCTTTATCTTGGTTTTTTGCTTATTTTTTTTGGGATTTTTTTATGACCTGTTGTGTTCTTCCACTCCAAGAATTAGATCATTTAGCGTCGAATTATTTCGACGCATAAGTGACTATTTCGACGCAAATTATATTTAGCGTCGAAAAAATTAGACGCAAACAATGGACGATAAAATGTCGACGAAAACCAATTTTAGCGTCGAAATAAATAACTGCGACGCTAAAAAACAGTATTCTCTGCCCAAGTTATTTCGACGCTAAAGTAAATTGGTTCGACGCTATATTGTATAGTTGGCGACGAAATGTATCGACGTAAAAATTCTCACTTTTAGCGTCGAAATGTGTCGACGCTAACGTATATTAAAAGTATTATATGTAAGCTTACAGCGACCCATTGTTGTTACTATTAGCGTCGAAACATTTCGACGCTAAATGACTTTTGGCGTCGAAACTTGTCGAGGCTAACGTATATTAAAAAAGTATTATATGTACCCATTTTTGATACTATTAGCGTCGAAATATTCGACGCTAAAAGTAAAAATTTTATTTTTTTAAAAATTATTAATTTACTTAATTTTTGGTCTAAAATATTTAATTTAGTTCAAAAAAATGTAATTAATGACGAAATATTATATTGAAATTTGTTTTAGAAAAAAGAAATATTATATTAAATTTATTTGTTCAAAATGTTTATACAAAACCAAATAAAAATTAATTGCTACTGTGATGGAGGACGCTCGAGCCCGATGCACCATAACTCATTGAGGCCTCGAACATCTGACGGAAACC
This sequence comes from Zanthoxylum bungeanum, assembly GCA_019454045.1. Lineage (NCBI taxonomy): Eukaryota > Viridiplantae > Streptophyta > Magnoliopsida > Sapindales > Rutaceae > Zanthoxylum > Zanthoxylum bungeanum. The sequence goes on along the minus strand of SKCR01000471.1, from coordinate 19,431 downwards.
AGCAGTTGCTGTTCCAACTGCTCCATCTTCTTCTCGTGGTCCACCGTGACCTGTTGTAGCTTCTCCTTAGTCTGTTGCAAGCTCGTCTCGGGTGCTGGCTAACTCGTCTCGAAAGAGATACATTGTCCGAATTACCATTATTGCGTGCAGATGACGTGGCTTCTTACGAGTGCCAAGACCAACGTTGTAAGCTGTCTGATTCTTGAAAACCAATTGCGACAGCTGCTCATCTGGTATGGGGTCGGTCCCTGTCTCCTGATTTTGATGTTGGAGTTCCATCATTTCGTTCTGTTTCAAAAAATAAGTTAATATTAGAATTTGAGAAAAAATTGAACATATATAATAATTATTTTTTATTTTAAAAACTGAAACTTACATAGCAGCGTTCGGCTTCTTCATTTATTTATCCATTTCTTCTTGTCATTGTAATGCGTCACAACGGAAAAAATCTGGAAATGATTGCAACTCACCTGTGTTACTCTCTGTTATAAACATAAAATAAATTCAATATTATTCCAGATAGTAAAAACAATTAACTGTTAAATTTTTACGTTAGGATATATTTACCTCAGAATGTTCGGCACGATGTTGGAATAAATGGCTTCGAACCTGCACGGTGGTTAAAACGCAAGTGACTTCGATTTTCCGCATTTGCGTGACATTTATCCTGTATTCACCACACTGTAAGTACCGAAAACAAAGACAATTATAAATTTACGTTTATTTCAAAATTTACCTCGTGTTTTTTGCTAGACCAAAGCTCACATAAGAATGTCCATCTTGTTCCTTTATAAATCAGGCTTGTGTTGTGGAGCATTTGAAAGTCCATGTTTCGTCGAATTTGGTTTCAGGACTTTTGTTCTATAATCTTTATAACTTTTGCCCCATGTGGTAGTCAATATATTGTTGGACATTCACTTGGGCAGATCGAACTCGAACCATTCCTACATGAAAATTCGAGTAAAAATAAGTATCAATAAAAATTTTAAATAACAAACAATATCGAAAACTTACAAGTAGCGAAGGGAATACTGGTTCATTTTTGTCTCCCACGGTATCTTTCTCCAAGATACGTAGTTTTGGGGAGCTTCATAATCGAGCTGTAGCTCCTATGGCTGTATTAAACCGCTGAATTAGGTTGTCCGACTTGAGGTGTCCATCATCTGATATCTCTATCCGAATACGGCCGTGAGCCTTAACGTACTTAGCCAACCCCAGGCCACGGGTGCGTCCTCGACCCTTCACTGTACTGGACCTCACCTGTGCTAGCAGAGAATCACCAGGGCCAGTTGCCCTTGTTGATGTAGATGGAGTCGCGGTAGCCTGTTGCGATTGCCCGGTGCCATCTGCAAAACCCGTCGCATTAGCGCATCAAATTCCAAAGTTCTTATACATATACATACATATCCATACAAGTCAATACAACTTAACAAAAGCGCTTATCACATCGAATGCTCACTTTCGTAAGTTTCGAATTCCAAAACACATACAAACATTCCAAAACACATACTATATAACTTATGAACTTTCGAATTCCAAAACACATACAAACATTCCAAAACACAATTATATATACTATATGAACTTTCAAATTCCAAAACACATACAAACATTCCAAAACACATACTATACTATACGAAGTTTCGAATTCCAAAACACATAATGTACTAAATGGACGACGAAGTTAAACGGAAAACAATCGGGGGCTGCCTGTTCTGCCCAGAAGCTGGAACAGGCTGCTGTTCTGCCCAGAATTCTGGGCAGAACACAGCAGGTGTTCTGCCCAGAATTCTGCCAGTCCTCGTCCCTTTAATTCGTCGATCATCATCTTCATTCATTATCATATTCGTCCCTCTAATTTCGACAAAATCATCATCAAGCATCAACAATAATCATCAACATTCATCAACAAAATCATCAACAAATCATCAAAATCATCAACATTCATCAACACAATCATCAATCAATCATCAACAACAATCATCATCATAAACAATAATCATCATCATTCATCATCAACAGCATCATCAACAATAATCATCATCATTCATCATCATCAACATTCATCATCATCAAGCATCAAATAAAAATTAAAAAGTGAGACTCACCTTAAATTTGTTGCTTGCAATGTGTATATGTATTAAGCCGAGAATGCAGGAAGGTTGGGCGAATTTGGGTCGTTTGCGCAGAAGAGAAGAGGTCTCTGGTTTTAGGGATTTGAACGACATTTAGCGTCGAATTTACAGTCTTTTAGCGTCGAAAAATTCGACGCTAATAATTAGGCGGTCAATTAAATTTAGGGTTATTTTTCCGGGAAATTAAATTTTCATATTTAGCGTCGAATAACAACATTCGACGCTAATATACCTTTAGCGTCGAAATAAATTCAGTTTACGTCAACAATTTCGACGCTAAAAAATTGGCGGTTTATTAAAAATTTTGGGTTATTTTTCCGGGAAATTTAAGACATTTAGCGTCGAATATTTCGACGCCAAATGTAAGGCATTTGGCGTCGAAAGTTATATTTCGACGCTGAATGTGTATCATAAAAATAAAAATTGAAAACAAATATATCATAGTTATACTATTAATCATTACGTTAATATTTCAATCATATCTAAAGCGTAATTAAAATCAACAACCATACATTAATCCATATAAATTATTCATCCATTACAAATACTTAACTTCATAATTAATCACTATTATCGTCGGTATTTGAGGATTCGTGACTGGAATCGAAGTCATCTTCAGTGTCAAATTGTTCTTCACTTGCTACTTCAACGCTCACTTCAGAATGAGGAATTAGCTCAACGTCTGTACTAGCTCGAGTTAATGTGATATTTTCAGGAACGTTGACAGTTGGTCCAACAAATATTGTTCAGGAACTTCAAAATTGCCCGAGACTTCTTGTGTTTCATCTGATATGTCAACTCTATCTTTCTCCTGCGTGTCCCAAATGGCCCTATGTTGTAACTTTTCTACCACCATCCATCCAGTTCCTAACTTAGGATCAGGTATATATATCACTGAACGTGCTTGGGTACAAAAAATGTATGGATCATTCTTGTACCAACAACGTTGAACATTAATTGACGTGAGATGATTACTAACTTGAATTCTCCTCTTTCTGGCATTAGTGTCAAACCACTTACATTGGAATAGCACAGTATGTCGTCTGGGTCGATATATGAACTCAATGACCGATTGCAATACGCCGTAGAAGTCAATTACATCTGAGCCGTGTTCTCCTTGGACTACAATTCCAGAATTTTGAGTCACATGATTAACATCTCGCTGTTCGGTATGAAATCTAACTCCGTTGACAATACATCCACTGTACTCATACGCCTGCATTTGAGGCCCATAAGCCAAAGAAACCAACGAGGATTGCGAGTCCAATTGACCATTTCCACTTGATTAATAATCTGACAATGAAATATATGTGTTAATATAACAAACTGAAATGTCTAATGTTAGGATCAAAATAAATAAAAAATATTATAACTTACAGTTGTCTCAAACCATTTAGGAAATTCTTTTTTGTGGGTTTCATCAACATTATGGTCACCAACAATTTGTAGCATTGTTAGATGTTGCCTACAATAAATTATCACGGTTAATGTATGGAAAAAATTCAGTAATGATGCACCAGAAAAACTTACATTAAATACGGTTGCACTTCATCACAATTACTCAATATAAACCAATGCGCACGTTGAACTTCCTGACGGGTTAGTAATTTGACACCTACTGCCCCAAATGGTCTGTAATTTTGACGGAACACTGTGATCTCTTGGCTATTACTTGCATCTCCATCATAATTTCGTGGCCGGCGATTGAAATGAGTTTCAATATTCTGCATGTACATGGAACAAAATGTTATTGCTTCATCTATTATAACAGCTTCAGCTATTGAACCTTCAGGTCGTGCCTTGTTTTTGACATATTGTTTGTAATCTCCCAAAGCTCTGCAGATATGACAACAAGTTTGCATTAACACTAAATTCTATGCACAAAAAAACGGTTACAAATTTTCTTATATAAAACTGTATATATATATATATATATAGTACCTCTCAATGGGATACATCCATCTGTAATGGACAGGACCTCTCTTTCTAGCTTCATCCGGTAAATGCACAGCCAGATGTACCATGACATCAAAGAAAGCGGGTGGCAAAATTCGCTCCAGCTTGCATAGGATTATCACGATTCCTCGCTCAAGGTCGTCATAACAGATGTGCTTAATGTCCTCTGACACAATTATTTAAAGAAGCCACATAGATCAAGTACGGCGTCGCATATATTCGGGGGGAGATAAGGTCGAATGCCAACAGGAAGGAGAATCTCGAGCAGCACATGACAATCGTGACTCTTTAATCCCGTTATTGTATCATCTCTGACCCAACGCCCAATATTGGATGCATAATTATCAGGGAATTTAACCATTTTCAGCCAATCACAGAATGATTTTCTCTCCGATTGATTGAGCACATAACTAGCAGGAGGCTTAATAAAACCTTGAGAGGAGTCTTGTAAATGCAATTCACTGCGAATTCTAAGATCTTGTAGGTCCAATCTAGCATTTACAGTGTCTTTTGTCTTACCCGGAATATTGAATAGTGTACCCACTAAACTCTCACAAATATTTTTCTCTATATGCATTACATCCAAATTATGTCGCAAACTCAGAGTCCCCCAATATTCTAACTCAAAGAAAATACTTTTTCCTGTCCAATTCAACTCTTCAGGTAACCGTTTTCGATTTTTATCTCTATTATTAGGATGTTTACCTGGTGTGCTGTCTTTGAGATGTTGATGTTGGCAAAGTATGTCAAATGCAGACAATCGATTGGGCTTACTCTGAGGTTCATGTTGCCCGTTAAATAATTTACTCATCCGCCAAGGATGACTCGACTCAAGAAATCTCATGTGCCCCGTGTATCCGATTTTATTCCGTAATCGTTGCGAAGGTGTATGATCCGCACAAACTGGACATGCCATGTATCCCTTAGTGCTCCATCCAGATAATGAACCATAGGCTGTAAAATCATTAATGGTCCATAATAATGCGGCATGCATCTAAAAATACTGCTCTGAAGCTGCATCATAGGTATGCACACCCACATTCCATAATGTTTGTAACTCCTCGATCAATGGTCTCAAGTAAATATTTATATCTTTACCAGGTGAACGTGGACCAGGGATAAGCAATGACATAAACATGAACGGATCCTTCATACATTTCCATGGAGGTAAGTTATATGGAATGACAATAACGGGCCAGATGCTATAAGAGTTGTACATATTCCCAAATGGGTTAAAACCATCAGAGGCAATACCTAACCTGACATTACGGGGGTCCTCAGCGAAACGAGGGTACATGTCATCAAATTCCTTCCATTCGGTTCCGTCCGCAGGATGTCTAAGTATGCCCTCCGCACCGATCCTCTTTTCATGATGCCACATCATATCAGTCGCTGTGTGTCGTGACATGAACAATCTCTGCAGCCTGGGCGTTAAAGGGAAATATCGCAATATCTTTTGAGGCACTTTCTTCCCCATACCACGGACTTTGTACCGACTTTCACCACATATCGAACAATGTTCAAGTGATTCATACTCGGCACGAAATAATACACAATCAAACTTACAAGCATGAATGGATTCATACCCCATTCCCAGATCACGCAACATTTTCTTTGCCTCGTAGTACGACTTAGGCAATTCGCTTCCAACCGGTAACATTTGGGCCAGTAACTCTAACATCATATCGATACTTTTGTTGGTCATTCTGTTGATCACTTTAATGTGTAATAATTTCACAACGAAATTCAAGATCGACATTCCAGCACCTTCGAATGGAATTTTTTTGCCTCATCAAGTAGTTCACTAAATAAATTTTGATCATTTCCACTTAACACTGGCATGTCGCCACTAACACTATGACCAAGTTGTGGACCTTGTAAGTCATGCAAAATATCGGCGATCTCATCGTTTGCAGGTTGATTGTAACTACTGCTCCCTTCACCGACATCATAAAACCGTGACTGAGAATGATACTGCTCACCGTGATAAATCCACGTACGGTAAGTTGGTGATATTCCTGGCATGTAAAATGATTATGAACTTCATCTAACCGCTTCCTTTTCCTATTCAAACAATTTGCACATTGACAACGAACACGACCTTCTGCATCAATGTGTTGCTTTGCGACTTCCATAAACTCAGACACTCCATTACGATATTCAACACTCAATCTATCCAGAGCGCTCATCCAATTTCTATCCATTTCAGCAGAATACCTAAATATAATAATATAATTATTAGATATCATTTTACAGTAATCAACATTACTAATTCAGTAATACTTAATTTAAGCACATATATATATATTTGGTTGATAAATTAAATAGTTTACAAAAAAAATTATATTTTATTAATTAATATACTTACTCTACATATATGAATCATAAATCACTAACAAACAACATAAACAACACATATAATCATAAAAATTGAAAATAATAAAGAAATATGAAAGAATAATTACCTTATCGGAAATTGATTACAATTTATTGAAAATTTTTAGGAGAGATGTGAGGCTGTAGAGGAGAAATTCTCAGATTTCAGAGGATGAAAATGAAGAGAATGAGAGAAAAAACAGAGGGGGAGAAGGGTTGGTGACCATCTGCATTTTAATCTATCTTTAGCGTCGAATACACAAATTCGACGCTAATTGTTTGTTATTAGCGTCGAAAACGGTTTTTCGACGCTAAAATATAAACAATTAGCGTCGAATTTAATTTAGACGCGAAAGAATCAATGATCTGTCGGTGGAAGCTTCATAACTCTTAGCGTCGAACATATTTGCGACGCTAAAAGTACTATTTTTGGCGTCGAATATTCAAATTCGACGCTAATTGTGTACTTTTTTAGCGTCGAAACCGTGTTTTCGACGCTAAATTATCAAAAAAGTAGCGTCGAATTTAATTTAGACGCGCGAAAGAGTCAGGGATTTGTCGGTGGAAAATTTATAAACCTTTAGCGACGATCTATGTTGGACGCTAAAAGTATATTTGTGGCGTCGACACCTTTTTTCGACGCTAAAAGTGTAATATTTGGCGCCAAAAATTATTGCAATAATATAATTATTCTGCGTCGAATACCATTCGACGCTAAAGTTTTGTTTTTAGCGTCGAAACATGTTTTCGACGCTAAACAACATTAATATTCTGCGTCGAAAGTTTATTCCGTCGCTAAAAAATATGACATATAGCGTCGAAAATCACTTTCGTCGCTAAATATCACTATTAGCGTTGAATAATGTTTCGACGCTAAATATTTGGACGCTAAAAGCCATAATTCTTGTAGTGTTCACAGATTTTAGTAAATCAAGCTCTATTAAAAATCAAATCAATTTTTTTTATATTACCACATGACATTATAATGAAAAAATGCATAATTTTCGAGATTTAAGACTATGTAAGAATTTTGGGTACAACGTCACCATTTACGCTTTAAATGATGTTTAAATTAATAATCACATTTAAATGAGAAAATAACAATTGTAAATCCTTGAGACACGGCGGACATAAGTTGCTGGATTCCATCTACCTTGACATTAATATCTCTTATTCCTAATGCTCTCATTCTTTCCGAATTCGAATTCAATAATGAACTAAGTTTTATATGATTTTTTTTCTTTATAAATTATGATTTAATGGTAGTTATTAAATATTTTTAATGCACTTACGTAATAAAATAAAAAAATAAAAAACCTTAATTTAATACTGGATCCAATACATTATTTCCACCTCGCACTAATAAGTTGGCGGCAATAATAACTAAATTCTCTGACACATTTGAAATTCCTTAATTATTTATTTTCACGTTGAAAGCTCTTAAACGTGCAAGCATGTGTTTGTCTTCAAATTAAATTCCTTAATCAATTATCACTAAGTTATGCCACAGCCCACATGCAACATCTGGACCATACAATTCAGATTGGACCAACGACTTAGTGGGACCCAAATGCTAAAATCAATGGTCAATGATTCAACTGATCATGATGCATTTATGGAATCTGTACTCAACTAGTTTGACCTTTGAACATTATAATTAATTATTCATGGCACTATAAATAATCTCATGTGTAGTGACTAAATTAACTTCATTTCTAATTAAAAACTAAGGCTTAAAAGAAAAATGAGAACCATAAAAGGCTCATTTGTTATATTTTTCTTCTTCATTCTCCCGCTTGCGTTGGCTCAACTGAGGCCTGGTTTTTATGGCACAAGTTGCCCAGGAGCAGAATCAATCGTTTTCAATTTGGTGCGAAAGCGATTTAATGCTGATAATTCTGTAACTGCAGCTTTGCTTCATATGCACTTTCACGATTGCTTTGTTAGAGTAAGTGTTCTTTTAAATTTTAAAAACTTTATTAGGGATAATGAGCATAACCACATGATGTTTGATACAATTAATTGAAACTTTTTTGATGTTTAAAAACTAAATAAAATCATCATGCCTTCCAAAAACTCTCTCTCTCTAAAGCTATCAGATATGGATGATAATCGGGACATTCCGTCCTGACCAAGTCTCATCTTGTCCCATCCTATTACTATTCGGGATGAAGAAATCGTCACGAATCTTTGTTGATATTTTGAATTGGGACGAAAAATCATCTCGAATCCTAAACCAAATGGTGTATGATCCTAAATCGAAATAGAGATTCATGACTTTTTAGGCTAAAATTTGGATTTGGGACAAAAAATCGTCTCAAATCCTAGCCCAATTTTTTATTCGGGACGATATATCAACCCGAATCCAAATGGGACGGGATTTGAGATTCGAGAATTTCTACCAATTCTATTATCATGAGAGTTTTGTTATAACATCAGAATGTTTTATTTAGTTTTTAAATATAATAAGAATTTCGATTAGTTTTATCAGGTTATACTGATTTTTCCAACTTCACTAGATAGCTATTATGATGCATGCAATTCTTTGTCCCCAACTATTCTTTCAATTATATATCATGCATATTGCATAAGCCTCTGTGAATACGCTTAGCGCTCATCCTATTATGCATAGTTTAGCCTTTGTATCATGAAAAAACTAATGGGTAGTCTTAGTACAAGTAATGAAAAAACTGCTCGAACAATCATGTTGAATTTCATGAGTTTAATTTAACCCAAAGTTAGTTTGAGAATTGATGGTTATTTTATATGCTTTTATTTAGAGAATAAAATCACTTAAATTTATATATCTATATCATTCACGAATCACTTTAAATATAAGAAGCCAAGTGGATTGATTGGTCTAAATAGGGAAAAAATGCGGGATTGAACTAAAAATATATTAAGGAGATATCCATTTTTTTCGGAGAGAGAAATAAGTTATAACGATACGATGGCATCATGATAACGTTGGAAAGGAAAAATTCAAATAATCAAAAAAATTGAACTCAACTCAAATGTTAGTTTGAGAATTGAGGTTGTTTATATTTATATTTAGCTATCAAGTCACTTATATTTAGATACCAAAATCATTTATCAATTGATATGAGAGATTTTCCTCAATCCACACATGCATGTCGGTCTTTCCCTCACATGTATGTCGGTCTTTAGCCTGATTCATATCACGGGGGCACCATGTCGAATTTCATGAACCTACCTCAACTCAAACATTAACTTGAGAGTTGAGAGTTAACTTACATTTATATTTAGTGACCGCAACCATTTCTCAAACCGATGTGAGATATTTTACTCAAAACAACAATTTAAGATTTTTATAATGATCTCAAGTGAGCTTAAATCCGGATCCTAAACACTCTTACTTTCCTTCTAGGGTTGTGATGCTTCCATTCTTATAGACTCAACAAATCAACCAAATCAGAGAAAGAAGCAGCAGCAAACCAAACAGTCAGAGAATTCGATCTCATTGATGAGATCAAGCAAGCCCTAGAAACCGAATGCCCTTCAACAGTTCATGTGCAGATATTATCACACTCGCCACCCGCGACGCCGTGGCTCTAGCCGGAGGCCCAAATACTTCGTCCCCCCGGAAGACGTGACGGTCTCCGATCAGACGTCAACGACGTTGACTTGCCGGGACCACAAGTGTCAGTCCCCATTGCACAGAAAATTTTTCTAGCAAAAGGGTTTGCCTCAGATGAAATGGTTACCCTTTTGGGAGCTCACACAGTTGGCTTTGCACATTGCAGCTCCTTCCAAGACCGGATCAGTAATTTCAAGGAACCTGGGTTCCTGATCCGACAATGAATGTTACTTTGATTTCCAAGCTCAGATGCATATGTGATTCGGGCTCTAGTTCGGATCCTGACCCGAAAACGTTTTTGGACCAGGGTACAAATTTTTTGTTTGATAACAAGATTTACGATGAGATTCTTTCAGGAAAAGCGGTAGTTCAGATTGATCAGGAACTTGGTTTGGATAGATTTACAGCTCCAACGGTTACTAAATTTGCCCTAAATTCAGTTGAGTTTCAGAAAGTTTTTGCAAGTGCAATTGTTAAGATGGGAAGCATACAAGTTCTTACTGGAAATGCTGGAGAAATTAGACAGAATTGCAGAGCTTTTAATCCACCAAAAATTCCAACACCACCAATAACCAATCCATGTAACAATCCAAATTCGAGTCCAAAACCGAGACCAGGCAAGGGGAAAGGGGAAGGAAAAAGAAACTGATACCATATGAAGGGGAAGGGGAAGGGGAAGGGGGAAGGAAACAGAATCCATGGGGAGTTTTAAATGATTTTTCAAAAAAGTTCTAGGGTTTTTTTTTTTTTTTTTTTTTTTAATATGAAAGCTTATGTACTAATTTGCAAAATTATGCTGCATGTGTTTTGTTTCTATCAGCTGAAGAAAATATGGTGATTTTGTTTCTGTTTTTGAATTATTTTTTTTTTACGAATTTTCCCATGTTATAATGTAATTTTGTTTCTCGTGGGACTGAAAATTAACAAATTATTAATAGGATGTAATAACATATTATTAAATAATTATTTCCCATTTCTTCATTATTTTGTGTGAGTACTAAATTAATCAACTATCATAGATCATTTATCTCTTAATTATAAATCTAGTACTCGGCAAATTAGTTGGATTTTGTTGACGGTGGATTTTGGTCTCAGGGTAATACAGGAATATCACCTCCGAGGGAATCATCCTCCAACTGTGAATTTGTTTGGTTATGCGGGAAACCAAAAACAAACTTAGCGGAAGACAAGAAAATACGCCAATCAGACAAGGTGGTTTAACGTGGTTCGGTGGATTTTGTGATCCTACCTACGTCCACGGACGAGAACTGGATGGTACTTTTATTACTCAAATACACTCCTCGGGTCTCTTCTTTGCTTTTACAAATCGAAGATTGATGATTCTAATCCCTCACTCTTGTGATGATTTTCAGATGTCTTTTACACATGCTCTACCCTCCTATTTATAATAATACAGAAATCAGACTCCTATTTGCATAAGAAATCCTATTTGAACTCAATCTTCTCTTCTTGTAGGGATTCTTGATCCGGTATTGCCTTCTTCTTCCGTATTCCCTTTTGGATTCTGACTCCTTCTCCTTGTGAGAGTAGGATATCTTTCTTATCTTATACACAAGAATGGGGTGCTGTTGTCTTGAACACGGCTCGTTGTCTGGTCGGTCTTCATGAGGTCGGCCATGATAATCTTTTATGCTGAGAGTGTTCCTGCCGACTGATGAGTGGTATTTATATCACTATTTCCCACTCATTTAACTTAATATTTTGTATAGTTTCTTGAGTTTTGTGAATGTTTTGATGTGTTTTATTGTTATTTTGCAGATAAATAAAGTTTGGACAGCACTGGAGGCAATTTGGGGCAAAACCAGACAAAAATGCGTCAACAGGATTATTTTTATCTTTTGCGCGTCGCGACGCTGGAACACTGCGCGCCGCGACGCCCAGCGTGAGCCGAATCTGCTAACATGCGCATGGTCAACGGTCAACAATTTGAGAAGTTTTGACTTTGCTAAAATGCGCCGTGACACGTGTCACCATCACAGCCGATCTGCTAACATACGCCGTGCCACGTGTCATCATCATATGCTGCCGACACTCAGACTTGACACGTGTCGCCTCGTCATCAGCCACATCATCGGTCAACAAGTCAACCTTGCCACGTGTCATGCCACATCATCGTCCACGTCAGCAGGTCAACCGAGTCAACTTGCCACGTCAGCCTAAGCCAATCACAACTTGACACGTGTCGCCACGTGTCGCAATCCTATTGTGCCGACAAGTGAACAGTCAGCCGCCACGCCACGTCATCGCCACGTCGTCGCCGCGTCAGCATGACGTCATCAATGACGTCATCACAATATTTGAGAATTAGCCGCCTTGACACGTGTCGCGTGAACAGTCAGCCGCCTTGCTACGTGTCGCCTTCTCATCGAGCCACGTCGACAAATCCAGCGTCGCGACGCTGAGCTCCTTGGCGTCGCGACGCCCGAACAGTGAAAAATTTTCCTATAAATTCAGCGCGAAATTTCAGAATTTTGTACACCTTTCTCTCTCTTGATTTCTCTCTCTTGAGAGAGTTTCTCTCTCTAGAATTTTTATTTTTTATTTTTAGTTTTTAATTTTTAGTTTTGTAATAATTTTAATTACTTTTTGTAATAATAGTAATTTAATTTTTACTTTTTACTTTTTACTTTTTACAGTTTTTACTATTCACCATGATGTTGTAACTTCCTCAGCTAGGGTGAAAGGTAATTCTTTACTATTGCTATTTAGATTAATCTCCCTTAAAAATAATATATTAACTATTTAAAATATTGACTTAATAAGGAATACCGCTATATTGGTCGGTTGGTAATTTAATTTTAATCTGGTTTAAACCTGACTAATCACGGATACGCCAGACTGGTCGGCTGGTAAATTTATTTTTGGTTCCGCCTTAATGGCTGGTTGGACTTAATTTGACTTAATCAGGATACCGCCAGACTGGTCGGTTGGTAAATTATCACAAGTTTATATATTATTTTATGGGAGATATCTAAATTAGTAGTAGTAAAAGTAATTCCTTTTACCTTAGCATTTTATTTTATTGTATTTTACTTTTCAGCATTTTTACTTTATGTCTTTTACTTTTATGAATTTACTAGTCCTAGTTATGTGTTAGTTATCTAGGGGTTGTGATGACTTTTAATATCACCGGTTTATAAGGGATTATTTTATAGTTGGGTAATTTAAGGTTTATTTATTAAGTCTTAAGCTTAATGCTTCTTGTTGTCTGATCACCAATAAGATTGATATGGTAAATCTAAAATGAACTAGACATAGGGATTTTAGGTTTCAGCCTTAGATTTAATAGCCCACGATCTTCCTTGAGGATAGATAACCCTTTAATAGATTTCCTTACAGGATAGGAATATACCTGTCGGGCGGGGGTAGCCATAATTGGAACTTAAACTTAATGAATCCAGATAATTTGGTTGACATAGACATATGGTTCAATTGGGTAAAACTGAGTATTTGTGTCTGACCATCGACAAAGGCTTACACATAATTTAGTGTTCCAGGTTAATAAATCAATATATACCAACTTTAAGATAACCACTTCATCTTTAAAATGATATTAAAAGAAATCACAACCCTAGATCTTTGTATCTTTTGTTATTTTCCTTAGTATTTTCTTTTGTCTTTTTATTTATTTATTTATTTTGTAAAACCACTTTCAACCAATCAAACAATCATTCTCTTCTCCCTTTAATTAGATATTTGTAAATAAATAGATTCAATAATTAATAACAACAGTAGGAATTAAGTCCTCGTGGGATCGATATTTTTATACTACTTGAACGATACGTGCGTTTGCGTATACGTGTGTGTTTACGCCGGTCACCGACCTCTATAGTGCTCGATCATCTGAACCAAAGTGGTCGGTCCTCACATGTTGTGGTCGGGTCGGCTACATGATCTCAACCAGATAGAGAATTTACCATTTTGTCCTTGTCGTGCTGTCTTAAATGTTATAGCGCCTGAAAACACCATCAACAATCTTAATTCATTTTATTAAAATCAACTCTCTCTTCTGATTTAAGTCTGTTCTTGTAACTAACAAAATTAAGTAATAAAAATCTAGCTTTTTCTTATAAATAATTGAAACTGAAGTTATATACAACTAGTTAGTGAACCTAATAAAATCTTGCCTTTCAGAAATCGCATAGCAAATAATAAAAATGGATATGAATTCGGTGTTGAGTCAAGTTTTACGTTGAATTTTTATAAATTATGATTGTTAATTATTAAATAATAATTTATGTATAATGTATTCACAAATCTACTATGTAGCCAAAAAAAGGCTTTATTAATTCTTTATAATATGAAACGACATAGTTTAGATAGACTCTTCCCCATGCAAATTTTGACCAAACAAGACTTAGCTAGACTCACTCATGCAAATATAAATTAAAATTAATGACTCCACAACTAAATTTTTTATTCTTAGCCACCCAAAGCTACATGAAATAACTTCAGCTAGCTATTACAAAAACAACCAATCCATGTGAGACGAAGACGGTGTCGTTTCTTTGATTGCTTTTATGATCAGTTTTTCTTGAGCCTCCATAAGAGGGAGGATCTTAGACATGGTGAGTGGTTTTGCGTGGCAAGCATCAAGACCAGCTTCCATGAAAACTTTTTTCTCAATCTCTGAGCAACGAGAGGTCACCCCCACAATCTTGTTTTTCACTCCTATTGATCTCATCTCCTTGGTTGCCTATTTCATTCAAAAGTAAATTTAAAAAAAATAAAATAAACATTTTAAGGTTTGGTATATTTGATTTACATCATACAATATAAATTTTTCTTTTTTTCCATTTAAAAAAATGAATAAATGATAACCAAACCAAAAGAAATAAAAAAAAATATTTTTTTTCATTAGATGTGGTCAGCTATACGAATGATCTAACGTCAATATATCTTATTTGAAATCATTATCTCATTATATAGATACTAAATAAAATTAAATGGTGGAAAAAATATCCGTAAAACAATTTTACTATAGACTATGAAAAGGTGATTTGAGACATTTATTATTAATATTTTGGGGGAATCAACATCTTTATTTGGGAAAAAATTGTTTTTGCTTGTATCACTTTTTTTTTTCCAAAAAAGGGAAGTTGCTTTAATCTATAAGAGTAAATAGCTAGCTAAGTACATTTGAAGTTAATTAACTAGATTATTATTTTTCTTCTCAAGCAAAGCAAATAATTAAATATCATAAAATTAAGGGAGAATATCCTCTGGATCCTTTATTATTTTCATAATTATCCTTTAAATCCTTGATTTTTATATAATTACTCATTAAGTCCCAATTATTCTGATAGTAATAGTCGAAATGCAACAACGATCCTTTACTATAAAAGTAAGTCCCAAGGGGTATGGTTTGATGACAAAGGGCTTAGAATTTAGTTGTCAGGTCATGAGTTCGAGTCCAGAGACATTTCTTGTAAGAGCTCTTCGAGAAGCCGGAGATTTTACATGCTCCTCTTAACCTCGGTTCGAGTGGTTGGCGGGAGGGTTTCCAACATTTCAAAAAAAAAAGAACTTAATAATGGGTAATTAAAAAAAAATGACTTAATGAGTAATTATGAAAAAATGAAAAACCCAAAATATAATTTTCCTAAAATTAATATACCTCAATTCCATTCATAACAGGCATTTCCATGTCAATGAACACAATATCAAAATTAGCCCCAGCATGGAAAAGTTCAACTGCTTCTTTCCCATTTTCAACCACTTCAACTTTGAATCCAATTGACTTCAAAAATCACGAGTGAATTTTGCGGATGACAGGATCGTCATCAACGACGAGGGCAGAAAAAGGCAAGTTTGTGGCTGTTGATTTTTCCACAACCTTCGCTTTCTTTGAACTGGATGCACCTTCTCCCATCATCATTTTCACCGTAAAATTTTCTGTAAAAATGGACGTGAAATTAGATAAATAATATTTTATTTTCCTTCATATTTTGTACAAAGAATATTAATTTCAAGCATGCCTGATCTTGTTATCTGGTTGGTCAGGGTTTGAATCATGAAAATAATATTTCTATAAAAAAAACATGGGCAAGAATGCTGTTAATATCGGGATCTTTCTCAAATACTGCTTATAGCGGGAGCCTATATATTAGATATGAGGACTACCTTTAATTAATGTAAAGAATATTAATTTCAAGTTTGCATGAGCTTATTTACGGAAAAATTAAAATATACTTAGTACAGGTTTAGCCAGGATTAAATTGACAATAAAAATGTTGTCAATGACAAATTCAGAGCGAAAAAGATATATCCTTTAATTAATATGAGATTATTATAATTTAGCCATTCAAATCAACGAGGTTGAGATCTCTAAATCAAATTAAGCAAATCTTTTGATATTAAGTGAACCGGTTATATGAATTTTTCGACGCTAATATTATGTTCTATCTAAAATAAAGATTTATAGCCAAGATAAGAATGTATAGGCATATAATGCGAAAATAGAATCTAGGTTTTAAAGGGTAAATGACATTAATGAGATAATACGAAGTAAGATATAATAAGAAGAAGAGCATTAAGATTACCCATTGCTTACTTAAGAAATAAGACTCTTTGACAACTCTTATATCAACAACTAGCTATATAATTAGGGTTTATATAGTAAGAAAAAGTTACGGCGTCCTAATCTTGTATTTAAAAAAGATGTATATAGGATTTGCAATTTACAACTAGATATGATTTTTGTATGTACGCCGAAAATTGACAATTATAAGATTGAGAATTAAAAATGTATGAAAAATGAAATCTAGTAAGCTAGATTTTATATTTTGTTAAAGTAATTTTTATATGTGAAATTTAAAGTCTATTATTAAAATTTTACATTTTTCTAAAGGTTCATATAGTATTATTAGTATATCACATAGCCAGATATGCAATTAAGAGAAAAGAAAAATACACTTGTAAGAAATTTAAAATATAGATTTGAATGTATTAATTATGAACTTTTCTGCATTGCTAATAGAATAAAACAGTGGTTTATTTCCATGCAAACTGTTTATTGAGTCAAGAAAATGGCATGGAATATTTGTCTTAAACAAGAAAGCTTAAATTTGGGGTTTGTAATGTAAATGCAGATTTTTGGTGTTAAAATGTTTGGGTGTTTTAGGAAATAATTTTAAACTTTACAAACACACAATAAATAAATAAATATATATATATTATAAGGGCTAAAATCATTTATTTTGACTTTTTGATCCCATATTGTAGGATGAAGATGAGAAATCTCATCCACTAAACACCAATCTTTACACTCTATAATTACTCGAACTCGGGTGATTAGGAACGCAAAATGTATTCATGATCAACGAGCTACAGGGGTTGAGAACCGGTTCTGATTCTACCCGGAATCGGTTGGAACCAGACCGATTTTTCGGGTTTGGAACCGGAATCGGTTGAAATCAGACCAGTTCCGATTCTAAAATGGAATAACAGAATTTAAACGGTCTGGTTCTGTCATGGACGAAACCGAAATCGGAACCATAACCTATTTTGGGAATATAATTTAAAACCAATTTAAACTCAATTTCATAACCATTTTAAAACTTAATTTAAACCCAATTTCATAACCCAAATTAAAACCCAATTTAAACCCGATTTCATAATCAGTTTTAAAATCCATTTAAACCCAATTTCATAATCCAATTTAAACTCAGACACTTCCTACAAGAATATCATATATTGAGTCAAAAATATTATGCAATATGTAGTTTTATTTAGTGTTTTTTTTTTCTGTACGGACAGTTGCCAAGAATATTATGTAATATTCAAGTGTGAGAAATAATTGTATTTTCAATGTTCGATAATAAAACATAAATAGGTTAAATCAGAACCAGACCGGAACCGAATTAGAGTCGATTAATAGGATACCATATTTAATTGGGTAGGTTCACGGCGGAACCAAATTAGAACCGATTATAGGTACCCTATTTAATGGATATGTTTCGATTAATTAGGAACCGATTTTTTCCGGATAATGGAACTGGAACCGAATCACCCCTAGCTACACCTAGAGGGCAACAGATCACATATGATGGTGATAAAATTTTAGGTGTGGAACATGAAATAAAAGTTTTGATGATAGAATAATTTGAAAAAAATTCGGTTTTAAACAACCTTAGCAATTTACATCTAATTTTTTCCAACCAATAATAAAGAAAAAAAGTTATTTGTCCAATTTCTTATTTAAAATTAATATACGATATAATCAAATTGAGATATTAAGGAAATATTGTATATTAGTGTACAGGAATAATTTTAGTTTAATAATTGAAGCAATATAAGTTCTCATTTCTTGATTTTACTTGTTAATAGTTATTTGCAGAGAGGTAATTAAATTTCCTTTTAGTCCCCAGAATTTAAATTAATTGTCTATCTAATTTATATATTTATAAATTACTTAAAATATTTCTATCGTTACCTTTTATAATTTCAAATACTAACTCCCACACTCATGAGGAAATTAAATTAACTTCAACCTTAAAGATGAGGCGATGTGATGCCAAACCAACTCAATTAAGGAATAAAGTTTTAACTGTTGGGAAATTGGTGTCATTAACAGTAATATAACATGCAAATAAACTGATCTAACTACCAGAAAAAGTAGATCTAGATGCTATAAACCCTAAACCAATAAGAACCAGAAAAACCTGATAAATTGTCCAAGTCGAGATAATCTCTGTCCTTAAGAACTTATTGGCGCCGTCACAGGTGCTTTACGGATTCGTTTTGCCAACGTTCTCCCAGGATTACTTGGATTCTTCTTGTTCAATTAGCACTCCTTAACAAGTGTTTGAACTTGGATCCAAATGGTTGATCTCTCTCTCAAAACAAGAAAACACAATGCCTTTTTTGTTGTTGGATATTCTGTATATTTTTCTATATATATTAATTGGAATAAAAGTCTTCTTTTATAAGGCATAGAGGGGTGCCAATAGGGCACCCCTTGGGGTGGGTTGCAACCCTCCATACACCCATTTGAACATCCCAATGATATACACATATACATATAATGTTTTAATGAATTTTGAGGAATGTGGAACGCAAGTGGAACATCATTCGAGAGATCGTGTCACGAGGGGATATTGTCGTGTGCAAGGTACAGAGTGAAGATAATGTAGCAGACCCGCTGACGAAGGCCATACCTCCGAAGCTGTTTGATAAACACGTGGAGTCGATGGGTATTAGATACAATCGATATTGGCACTAGAGCAAGTGGGAGATTTTGTGGGGTTGGTGCTCAGAGCGCCAATTCCCGGTTGTATTTATTTTGAATACTTCTCTAAAACATTATTATTATGAATAATATATGCAGTTTCTATAATATATCTA
>SKCR01000470.1:0-28902 GCA_019454045.1 Zanthoxylum bungeanum | reverse complement strand
TAAAATATTAAAAAATAACTAAAAAAATGAATTTTAAATTTTACATGTCATTTATTAATTAATTGGTGATATCACGTCATCCATGTTGGCGATTTGGTCGCGTAATTGGATTTTGATGATGCAACGAGAGTGAAGACTTCGACTGGCTTTAACGGACATTACAAAAATATGATAATTAAGTCAAAATATTGATGAAGAGCTAAAATAAGTTATATGGTGATCAAGAGAGCAAAGATGATAAAGAGGCAAAAATATGATGAAAAAGTCAAAGAATGAGCCAAGCAAGATGAAGATCAAAATAATGATTAAGAGCTAAAACTAATTGTAAATGAGTTTATTCAAATGTTTCAAAGCTCTTAAGAATCATATATTTTGCATCACTTGCATTTAAAATGCTAAGAATGCTAAAAGAATCATTTGTACTTTATTTCCACCAAAATGAACTTCAATGCACAAGTGCATCGGTAAATGATCTTCTAAAAACTAGCAAACGGTTGAATTAAATATCAAATGATATACCATTAGATAGATATGTGTCTCTAGTTTGCTACGGTTCAAACAGAACACAATTCCGATAAATAGAACTTTTGCTAGAGCCATTTTACTACAACATGTTCAGATGTGCGTTTTCTGCATACATGTCACATTAGAAAAATTTTATAAAATTCATCTTAATGTTTTTGAAGCTTAAATTTTTACAGAAGATATATCTATGTGTCTAGTTTATGTATAAATTTACGGATCATGATTTGAAATTTTCTAGAGCAAGTTATGGCCAAAATACCGAGTACTGTCAGTCTTGACTGGTCATCAGAAACAGGCATACCGGTCTCAAAACCGGCATACCGGTTCCAGAGGTGCCAACGGTCAATTTTTGAGCGTTAGACCGGCATACCGGTCCCAGAACTTTAAAACGGCTATAAACAACTAGTTTTGTGCAAAATCTATAAATTCATCATTTTCCTCACTTCTAACACACCTCTTGCACATATATTCATCATATAATCATGTCAAAACATTCTTGAGAGTTTATAATCATCTTCAAATCATTTTACACTCTCACATTTGAAAAAGCTCATATTTCATCTTCATATTCATTAGTAGTGAGCTTAGAACATTTGGATAACCAACTCACACAATCTTCTTTATCATTGTGAGTATCCAAGTTTTTTTTTAAATCTTCTTTACACAAAACACTTGTGATTTGTGAAATCCCATAGTTTGGGTAAAGTGTAAAGGTTGTGAGTGCGCCTACGAACAAAACTCAAAAGTGAAAGGTTTGGAGTGAACCTTTGCGGAAAACTCTTGGTTGCGAGTGAACCACGGAAACTCGAGATTAGTGGAAATCTTCAAGCAAGGCTTGAGGGAGTGGACGTAGACACGTTTAGCCGAACCACTATAAATCTCGGTGTCGTATTTCTCTATCCTTACGATTTTACTTATCGCAAGTTAATTTATATTTATATATATTGAATAGAAAACTTGCATATATGTTATTAATTGAAATAGAGAAAATTAGCCTAAGTGTCAATTTGGTAATAAGAGCTAAAATTGGAAAAGATTTTATAATTCTCCATTTATAGCGATAAGCCAATTCACCCCCTATTGGGTATAGAGATTGCTTTGTCGCTATTGCTTGTAGGTAATTTCAGTTGGTATCAGAGCGAGGTTTTCTCTACAAGACCTAACCGTCCGAGAATAGATCATGGCATCTACAAGCAACTCGTCAAATCTTGCCGAAAGATTTTCAACGACTAGACCTCCGTTTTACACTGGAACGGACTACAACTATTGGAAGATGAGAATGCTAAATTATCTCCTTGCTGTAGATCCGCAATCATATTTGGTTATCACACGAGGTGCAAAAGGACCAACAAAAAGGGATAGCAATGAGGTTGAGATTCTGAAACCGAGTTTAGAATGGGATAGTGAGGATCTAAAGCAAGCTTCACAAAATGTTAAGGCACTCAACCAACTTCTATGTGACATTGATCGGGATCAAATAAACAAACTTCCGGAGTGTGGAAATGCTTATGATTTATGGAAGTCATTAGAAATGGTCAACGAGGGCACAAGCCAAGTAAATGAATCGAAGATCAAACTGTTCATGTGCGAATTGGACAATTTCAAGATTGAATCTGGGGAAGAAATTGATCACATGATTTTGAGATTTACGGTTATCATCAATCATTTGGGCGCATTGGGAAAAGTCATCGGGACATCCGATCAAGTGAAGAAAATTTTGAGATCACTCCCGAAAGAATTTAGAAGCTACACTTCCTCCATTAGATAAGCAAACGACATAAATACTTTAAAGATTGATGATTTAGTCGGAAAATTACTTGAGTATGAAATGGAGATCAAGATGGATAAAAAAGAGAAAGATGAGAAAAGGGCAAGGAAGTCTTTGGCTTTAAAAGCAAGAAGAAGAGACAACTCAAGCTCAAGTGATAGTGATAGTGATGATGAGTTGGCTCAAATAAACAAGAACTTCAAGAAGCTCTTCAAATCCGTAAAGCAAAATCGGATGATAAGCAAGAAGAAAAGGGACCGCGGAAGAACAAGAAAATCATTTATTATAAATGCAACAAACCGGGTCATATAGCTACTGATTGCCCATTGAAGAGAATGAAAGGAAAATCAAAGAAAAATGCAATGAAAGATACTTCAACTTGGAGCGATAGCGATTCTAGCTCATCCGAGGAGGAAGAGGAGGTCCAAACCAAAGAAAGAACAAATCTAGCATTCATGGCTATCACAGATAAGGACTTCCACTTTGAAAGTGAAGAAGAAAGCGAAGAAGAAGAGGTACTGACCGGCGTAAACACACACGTATAACGCAAGCGCACGTATCATTCAAGTAGTATAAAAATATCGATCCCACGAGGACTTAATTCCTAATGTTGTTATTAATTGTTGAATCTATTTATTTACAAATATCTAATTAAATGGAGAAGAGAATGATTGTTTGATTGGTTGAATGTGGTTTTCCTTAATTAAAATAAATAAAATAAACAAAAGAAAATACTAAGGAAAATAACAAAAGACACAAAGATCTAGGGTTATGAATCTTTCTAATATCTTTTAAAAGATGAAGTGATTATTTTATGTTTGTGTAATAAATTGGTTTACTAACCTAGAACTCGAAATTATGCGAAAGCCTCTGTCGATGGTCAGACGCAAATACCCAGTTTAACCCAATTGAACCATATGTCTATGTCAACCAAATTATCTGGATTCGTTAAGTTTAAGTTCCAATTATAGCTACCCCCGCCCGACAGGTATATGTCTATCCTGTAAGGAAATCTATTAAAGGGTTATCTATCATCAAGGAAGATCGTGGGATATTAAGTCTAAGGCTGAAACCTAAAATCCCTATGTCTAGTTCATTTTAGATTTACCACATTAATCTTATTGGTGATCAGACAACAAAAAGCATTAAGCTTAAGACTTAATAAGTAAACCTTTAAATTACCCAAACTATAAAATAACCCCTTATAAACCGGTGATATTAGAATTCATCAAAACCCCAGATAACTAACACATAACTAGGGCTAGTAAAAACTTAAATAAAATAAAAGACATAAAGTAAAATGCTGAAAGTAAATGACGGAAAGTAAATGCTGAAATTAAATACTGAAAATTAAATGCTGAAAAGTAAATGCTGAAAGTAAATTGCTGAAAAGTAAATGCTGAAAGTAAATTGCTGAAAAGTAAATGCTGAAAGTAAATTGCTGAAAAGTAAATAAAGTAAAAGTACAATAAAAGAAAATGCTGAGGTAAAAGGATCCACTTTTATTACTTCTATTTTAGATATCTCCCTTAATATAATATATTAACTTTGCATGATAATTACCAACCAGCCATATAGGCGGTATCCAGATTAAGTCAAATTAATAATTAATTACCAACCGACCAATCAGGCGATATCCAGTTTAGTCAGGTTAAAACCAATTTAAATAATTACCAACCGACCAATATGGCAGTATCCTCGTTAAGTCGGGTTTTAACTAGTTTATATATTATAATTAAAAGAGATTAATCTAAATATTATTAATAAAAGTTTTACCTTTTACCCCAGGAAAGGGGAGTTACCTCCTCATTACTGAAAAGTAAAAAACTGAAAATTAAAGAAAGAAAAGTACTGTACGTAAAAGTAAATTGCGGAAAGTAAAAACTGAAAAGTAAAGAAAAGAAAGTGTGAAAGCGGAAATTAATTACTGAAAGATATAAATAAACAAACAAGATACAATCTTTTTAGTATTCTTAAGGAATTCCTTAAAAGAAAGTATGAATTTTACAAATGAAATGACTTGGTATTTATAGGCAAAGTTTTGCCTCCATCAAATCATCCACCAAATCAATTATTAATTGCTCAACTAATTGCTCCACTAATCTCTTATCATGTTTGGTGATGATTTGATAATTTTTATTATTTATTAATTTATTAATTTATTTTTTGCTTTGAAAATGATTGAAAGTGACTTTAATAATTACACACAACACACTTCTGGATGGTTCATCAATTTCGGGCATGAAATCTTCAGAATTCAAAATTATTTTGTCTTTAAAAGCTGTAGATCTTTGAGTCTTCTTTCATTTGGAAATTGAATCAGCTCAATCCAATATCGGAGTAAAAAGTTATGCCCAACTTACGACAGATGCACAAAACTGAAATTTCCAAAACTGCACTTCGTTAAAACGCCCTTTCAAGTTTCCAATCTCCAAAATTAATATGTTAAGTCCAATTTTTGCCCTTATTTGACCCATATTTCGTCCTAAATGATTTCATTAAGTCCCAATATTATTTTATCTGCAAAATAAACTAAAACATATCAAAATGTTCATCAAACCCGAGAAACTAAACAAAATATTAAGTAAAAGGAGCGGTAAATATTGATATATTTTCCGCTCATCACACCCACAAACCTAACATTTTGCTAGTCCTCGAGCAAAACAACAAAATAAAATACAAGAAACAATTAAAATTAAACTAAGCCACTTTCGTAGGGATCACGGTTGCATTTAGCATATGCAACAAGCCTTTAAACCCCTAGGTGTCCCTAGTGGACGAGTTGTAGTCTCGTGAGGGTTTACAGCAATGATACCCACAAACATTTTATAAAAGTAAAAAGGTAGTGAAACTAATGCACACAAAAGCAAAAAGACAAGCGAAAAGAGAATAAAGATGTTAGTGACTAATCAGGTGAAACTTCTACTCCAAGTTACTAGTTGTTTTCTTTCTTTCTAAATTACTGAATAAGTAAATTCTCCGATTATTTTTACCATTCTCCATATACACAGCCAACAAATATTAAACAACTCATTTTTCCCACAACAGTCATAAGTGCAGTTGATAATAGAGTAATATTTTTGTCCTAAAGTTCTATCAGATTTCACACCTTTTTGTAGCAATGGAATAATTTTTCTCATTTTTTCTGATTTTTTCTTTGATTTTTTTTCTATTTTTTATTTATATACAATATCTTCCATCTATGTAACGAGTGTTGGGTCGGTGGCTCCCAAACCAGTTGGCTTTAGGGAACCAGGTGTTAAGACACCCTTAAGGGCTTAATTACTCAGACTTCAGATATTTTTGCAGCATCATTGATCCATGTAGCGAGCTTTGGGCCAGTGACTCCCAAACCAGTTGGTTTTAGGGCACTAGGTGTTAAAACACCATTACAGACTTAATAACTCGGATCTCAGATGTTTTTTTTTTTTACTCCATTATTTTTTGAGATGCTTCCTCCAATTAAACTAGAGCACTGAATATTACAAACTTTTCAATTTTAGCTTATGTCCGTATGTTACTATATATGTTGATAATACTTGTGAACTGAGCATATGAAGATCCATTTTAGTCAGTGTTAAGGAGAATTCACAAATTAAATAATTCAAAAGGAAATAAACAAAAATTAACTTGTTTCGAAATAGGTTTGAGATACGTCTCAGGAGTGGAAACTCCTTACTCAGCTATCTCTTACCAGTTTCACCTTTTTAGTCAAAATAAAAAAACACAAAAAATGCAAAATATTTTTGTAATTTTGAAAAATTTTCAATTTTTTTGTATTTTTCGAAAAATTTTGGACTAAAAATAAAAACAACACACAAACTAAAAACAAGGTACTGATCAACTAATTCCCTCCCCCAAACCTAAATGAGACATTGTCCCCAATGTCTTAAACAGTAAAATGAGAGTTAAGAAGGTCGTACCTAGTTAGCTGAAAATCTACAGGAAATTAAAGGTTAAGATCCAGATTAATCCTACGCCTCTTACCACGATCGTCCTCGGACCAATTTATCTTTGAAAGGATATGGTCAACTCGTGGTTCATAGGCTATGAGTTGGTCTATTAGATCCGGAGCAGTTCTGGCTGTAAAGATGAGTTCTTTCATAGGTTTTGACACGGACCCATTTCTCCGGGCATCATCAAGAAACACACAAAGAAAATCATAAAATCCATCAACGTTGAGCAGTCCAAGCGGTTTCTGGTGTATGTTCAGGTTCACCTAAGATAGCACAATAAAAATTTCCTCCAATGTTCCCAAGCCACATGGCAAAGCAATAAAAGAATCAGCACGATTAATCATTTCTACCAGTCGTTCAGACATACCTGGCACGATCAGTTCCTCTCTGTTTGATGGTTCAATAAGATTTTCCTCTGCCAAGGGTTTTGGGATGATTCCCAAAACGTGACTGCCTCCTTCCTGTACAGCCTTTGAAACGATCCCCATAAGTCCAAGATTACCTCCGCCATATACTAAGTGCATATTCCTTGCAGCTAAGACTCGACCCAATTCCTGTGCTGCTTCTACGTATTGTGGCTTAACACCAACACTGAAAAAGGGTGAGTAATAATAGCACTAGTATCTTCCAGAGGACGTTTGTTTGCTAAACAACAAAATGAATCGTGAAAGGTCAAAAAGTCTGAATCCTGTCTACGAAAATAAAGATAATTACAACAGAAAAGCAAATCAAAGCAATAATTAAGGCAACATAATTGTGTATGCAATACGCCACTCGCTTAGTATAAATTCATTAGGATGCGTCTCAAGAATTAATTCTTTACTCAGCCATCGCTAATGAATTATTTCTCATCTTTTTGATTGCCAAACACCATTCCTTCTGTCTTAAAATGCTTCGTTTGTGCTTTTCTCTACAAAAATAACACACAAAATTAAAAACTCTACATGTATACACAAAATATGAAAACAAAAATTACAACAAATTGCATGGGTTGCCTCCCTACTAGCGCTAAATTTTCGTCTTCAGCCAGACGTGACTGAAATCTATCTGTCAATGAGGTTTTAGCGTCATTTTGGATGTCCGATTAAAGACAATCTCGTGAGCGTTGTTTTTGAAGGGTCTCTTCCAACGGTAAAGTGGCAAAAAGAGTTTTGTCTCATTCAGTGCTTGTGCCACCTTTTTGCTCCTTGTTGTTCCAGTGGTTCCTGCAAAGAAAGAAAGAAAATCAGGAGGTCTCGTATGGTGCTTGACTTGGAATGGGAGTTCCATTCTGTCAAGCTTATGGGTGATATCTTTGATTTGTACTCCCCAAAACATCAATGTTTCTCCTGAATGCTCTGGATCTTTATTAAGGTCAGACATTTTCTCCTCCATTTGCTCTGTTTCTTGCTCCACATTTTCTTCACAGATGTATTGTAAAATTTTTGTATTCAGCTCTTCATCTGTCATCTGTGAAATACATGCTTCAAAATTGTCAACCTGAGGATGCAAAGATGTTTCTGACATTAGGTTTTCATACTCTGATACGACTGGAATGGATGGTTCAAATAGATCTTCTTCAAACATAATGGTAAAGCATTCTCCAAGATCTTCATTTTGAGGATTGAAAGTTTGATCCTTCGTTGTTGGTGCAGTTGGTACAAATAGATCAGCTTCATCCTTGTCAGAATCTGAATAATAAAAGTCAAATTGAGACTTTGCCGGTTCGGGTTCCTGAACTGATACCTTTGGTTGTTGATACTGCTCAGCCTCCTCCTCTGTTGAAGTGTCATTGTGAAATGATTGGTACTCGAAGGCTTCATCAGTGTCATCTGAAACTGGTTCTTAAGTATATAGTTCTTGTTTTCTGTGAATTGTCTCATTTGATCTGTCATCCTCTGAATGAATTATGATTGTCTCTGAATACTTTCAAATTGATTTTGGCTTGTTTCAAGCATTGTATCCAACTTTTCTTTTCTTTTCGTTTCTTGAACATATCTTTGAGCATGTTTAACAACTGATCTTCCTCTGATGGTTCTGGTTGTTGATGAAGATCATAGGTAGATGGTGGATAAGATGGAAAATGTGGTTCTGTGAAATGTGATGGCTCGTCATACCATGAAGGATCTTGATAGCTCTGCCACCCTGGATGGTAGTTGTATTCGCAATAATCTCTTGGGTGGTTACCATTACATATGTCACATCTCCCCATTGCGTTCTGTTGAGCAAATGTGGTATTGCTTGGTTCTGGTATCCAGTGATAATTGTTGGGTTCGACAACAGGCCTTAGAAAATCGGACTGTTGCTCCCAGATTTGGGGTGTATCTTCTAGTAAAGCTCGTGATCTCTCAATCTCCCAATAATGTTCCATTTTTCAATCACCTGAAAACAAAAGAAATAGATAAAAATTACAGATAAAAATAAAGAAAATTAGATATAAGTAAATTAGATAGCTTCAAAATTAATAACTCAAGAAAAATAAGTCCCCGACAACGGCGCCAAAAACTTGACCGGCGTAAACACACACGTATAACGCAAGCGCATGTATCGTTCAAGTAGTATAAAAATATCGATCCCACGAGGACTTAATTCCTACTGTTGTTATTAATTGTTGAATCTATTTTTTTACAAATATCTAATTAAATGGAGAAAAGAATGATTGTTTGATTGGTTGAATGTGGTTTTCCTTAATTAAAATAAATAAAATAAACAAAAGAAAATACTAAGGAAAATAACAAAATACACAAAGATCTAGGGTTGTGAATCTTTCTAATATCTTTTAAAAGATGAAGTGATTATTTTATGTTTGTGTTATAAATTGGTTTACTAACATGGAACACGAAATTATGCGAAAGTCTCTGTCGATGGTCAGACGCAAATACCCAGTTTAACCCAATTGAACCATATGTCTATGTCAACCAAATTATCAGGATTCGTTAAGTTTAAGTTCCAATTATAGCTACCCCCGCCCGACAGGTATATGTCTATCCTATAAGGAAATCTATTAAAGGGTTATCTATCCTCAAGGAAGATCGTGGGCTATTAAGTCTAAGGTTGAAACCTAAAATCCCTATGTCTAGTTCATTTTAAATTTACCACATCAATCTTATTGGTGATCAGACAACAAAAAGCATTAAGCTTAAGACTTAATAAGTAAACCTTTAAATTACCCAAACTATAAAATAACCCCTTATAAACCGGTGATATTAGAATTCATCACAACCCCAGATAACTAACACATAACTAGGGCTAGTAAAAACTTAAATAAAATAAAAGACATAAAGTAAAATACTGAAAGTAAATGACGGAAAGTAAATGCTGAAATTAAATACTGAAAATTAAATGCTAAAAAGTAAATACTGAAAGTAAATTGCTGAAAAGTAAATGCTGAAAAGTAAATAAAGTAAAAGTACAATAAAAGAAAATGCTGAGGTAAAATGATCCACTTTTATTACTTCTATTTTAGATATCTCTCTTAATATAATATATTAACTTTGCATGATAATTACCAACCAGCCATATAGGCGGTATCCAGATTAAGTCAAATTAATAATTAATTACCAACCGACCAATCAGGCGGTATCCAGTTTAGTCAGGTTAAAACCAATTTAAATAATTACCAACCGACCAATATGGCGGTATCTTTGTTAAGTCAGGTTTTAACTAGTTTATATATTATAATTAAGGGAGATTAATCTAAATATTAGTAATAAAAGTTTTACCTTTTACCCCAGCAAAGGGGAGTTACCTCCTCATTACTGAAAAGTAAAAAACTGAAAATTAAAGAAAGAAAAGTATTGTGCGTAAAAGTAAATTGCGGATAGTAAAAACTGAAAAGTAAAGAAAAGAAAGTGCGAAAGCGGAAATTAATTACTGAAAGCTATAAATAAACAAACAAGATACAATCTTCTTAGTATTCTTAAGGAATTCCTTAGAAGAAAGTATGAATTTTACAAATGAAATGGCTTGTTATTTATAGGCAAAATTTTGCATCCATCAAATCATTCACCAAATCAATTATTAATTGCTCCACTAATTGCTCCACTAATTACTCCACCAAATCCATTATTAATTGCTCCACTAATCTCTTATCATGTTTGGTGATGATTTGATAATTTTGTTATTTATTTATTTATTAATTTATTTTTTGCTTTGAAAATGATTGAAAGTGACTTTAATAATTACACACAACACAATTCTGGATGGTTCATCAATTTCGGGCATGAAATCTTCAGAATTCGAAATTATTTTGTCTTTAAAAGCTTCAGATCTTTGAGTCTTCTTTAATTTGGAAATTGAATCAGCTCAATCCAATATCGGAGTAAAAAGTTATGCCCAACTTACGACAGATGCACAAAACTGGAATTTCCAAAATTGCACTTCGTTAAAACGCCCTTTCAAGTTTCCAATCTCCAAAATTAATATGTTAAGTCCAATTTTTGCCCTTATTTGACCCATATTTCGTCCTAAATGATTTCATTAAGTGCCAATATTATTTTATCTGCAAAATAAACTAAAACATATCAAAATGTTCACACTTTATTTAAATTTATTTTTGTGTTTCTGCTTTTTTCTCCTGTTTTTTCGTAATTTGCTCTGCACGACTCTTTTCAAACGAACACTTGAGACCCGTCCGTGAGGGGATAACACGAACTGAAAATGAAATCATTCAGTGGACGAGAATCGATTCCGAGCTAGTTGAAATACTTTGCTTTGGGGGAATGTTACGTCCCATGTTTGATCAGACAGGCCCGGTGGAGCGTAACCCGACCTCGAGCTGAGAGAGAAACTTGGCTCTGGGGGAATGTTGCGTCCCCAGACCAAAAGGATGGACTCGGTGGGACATAACCCGACCCCGAACTGAGAGAAACACTTGGCTTTGGGGGAATGTTGTGTCCCCAGACCAAAAGGATGGACTCGGTGGGACATGACCCGACTCCGAGCTGAGAGAAACGAAGTGGCCTTGGCGGAACGAAATCCAGTCCCGAGCCGAAAAGAAACATCTGTCCTCGGCGGAACGAATCCAGCCCCGAGCCGATTAACCAAGTTGCCTCGGCGGAACGAATCCAGCCCCGAGCCGATTAACCAAGTAGCCTCGGCGGAACGAATCCAGCCCCGAGCCGATTAACCGAGTGGCCTCGGCGAAACGAATCCAGCCCCGAGCCGATTAACCGAGTGGCCTCGGTGGAACGAATCCAGCCCCGAGCCGATTAATCCTTGGGACTTTTATTCAGAAGGGAAGTGAATCAACCTTTTGAAGCCCTACTGAATCTGGCACGGGCGTCCCCTTACCAGACCAGCAACAAACAAAAACAAAACTCTGGAAAATAAAATTAAAAGGCGGGGGCGACTTAGCGCTTGTCCCAAAATCAAACGTTTTGCAGGTATAAACAACAACACGGATGCCTCAAAACAGCGTCCTGTCCGAGGTCTCCAAAACACAATTCTGAATCTTTCAGTTCAGAGTCTCGGCGAACCAGGAATTGGATCAGAGAGCGTTTAGAATGGTAAGGGCACATCCTCTATACTTCAGGTCTCCATAGAGCCTGTGTATCGTTCGAGGGCTTCTCCTTACAACGCTGGAGCAAGCATACGCTACGGGGTCACAATCCCTCCCCGGGCTATACTTCTCTTGGATCCGAGTGATCAGGTAGGTGGGGATCAGAGAGTGTTCGAGACACCAAGGGCATATTCCTCCTTGTGTTTGGTAACACTGGAGCAAGCAAACGCCACAGGGGTATCATCCATCCCCGTGCTATGCTTCTCTTGGATCCGAGTGATCAGGTAGGTGGGGATCAGAGGGTGTTTGAGACACCAAGGGCATATTCCTCATTGTGTTCGGTAACACTGGAGCAAGCAAACGCCACGAGGGTATCATCCATCCCCGTGCTATGCTTCTCTTGGATCCGAGTAATCAGGTAGGTGGGGATCAGAGAGTGTCTGAGACACCAAGGGCATATTCCTCCTTGTGTTCGGTAACACTGGAGCAAGCAAACGCCACTGGGGTATCATCCATCCCCGTGCTATGCTTCTCTTGGATCCGAGTGATCAGGTAGGTGGGGATCAGAGAGTGTCCGAGACACCAAGGGCATATTCCTCATTGTGTTCGGTAACACTGGAGCAAGCAAACGCCACGGGGGTATCATCATTCCCCGTGCTATGCTTCTCTTGGATCCATTAATCATGCGGGTGAAATATATGCGGTCATATTCTCTGCTCCGTCCTCCTTTCTTTTCCGGCCTGGTAAGGTCATCTTCAGAGGGTATCCTCTTCTTTGTGATTTCTGTCTCGGGATGTCCCCAGTAAATCGAAGGGTCTCTGTGCTCCTGTCGTGCTTTTTATCCCTTGATTTTTTGCTAGTCTAGTCGATTTGTTGTGGACTTGGTGCTTTGACCCCAGATTAGTGTCGAGTGTGCCCCTGAAATTTTGAATATGGCTTTCCATTTTAATCAAGAGAGCGGGAAAAAAAAATTTAAAAAGAAAAAGTTTTATTCATATTTGGGGGCATACTGCCCTTCTTACAGCTCTCTGTGGATATTTCGAGAAAGGCTTTACATCGAGCTCCTATCCCTTTGTCGGGTTGCTGCAAAAAAAAAAAGAATCTATTGAAAGTATTTCCTTAACATCTCGGTATTCCAGGGTTTTCTTAATCGCGTGTCATCTAGCTGTTCCAAGGTGTAGGCCCCCATCCTTACCACCTCTGTAATTTTGTAGGGCCCTTCCCACTTGGCTCCTAACGAGCCTTCTTCCGGACTTCGGGTGTTCAGAGTGACTCTTCTTAATACTGGGTCGCCCGGGAGAAAGACGCAAGTTCGAACTTTTTGTTGTAGAAGCGGGCCATTCTTTGTTGATAAACCGCTGTCCTCATGGCTGACTTCTCTCTTTTTTCCTCGATCAGGTCGAGGTGGCTTCTGATAAGCTCTTCATTTTTCTCGTCCTCAAAATGACGGACCATGTGGGAAGTTATCCCGATCTCTGCTGGAATAAATGCTTCACACCCGTATGATAAGGAAAATGGGGTCTCCCATGTGGAATCTTTATAGGTCGTCCGGTGTGCCCATAGTACTTCCGGTAGTTCCTCGACCCATAAGCTCTTGCAGGATCCGAGCCGAGCTTTAAGATTTGCCTTGATCGTTTTGTTCGCCGCCTCAACCTGTCCGTTTGACTTGGGGTGGGCTGGTGAGGCGAATTTTAAGGCGATCTGGAGGTCTTCGCAGAGTTTCCTGAATCCCCTGCTATCGAACTGTTTTCCGTTGTCGGTGACGACAACCCGTGGGATTCCGAACCTGCAGATAATGTTCTTCTTTAAGAATTTTGTGGCCTTCTTTTCTGTGATGGTGGACAGGGGTTCGGCTTCCACCCATTTGGTGAAATAATCTATGGCCACAATGGCGTAATTCGCTTGCCCCCGTCCCTTTGGCATTGGTCCGATGATATCTAGCCCCCACTGAGCGAATGGCCAGGGACTGGATAGGGTGGTTAACTGCTCTGCTGGTTGGTGGTGGATATTGGCATTCTTCTGGCATCCTTCGCATTTCCGGGCTACCCTTATGTCGTCTTGGTGCATAGTTGGCCAATAGAACCCTTGCCTTAAAGCTTTAAAGGCCATCGATTGTCCTCCGGCGTGACTCCCACAGATACCCGCGTGAATTTCTCTGAGTACATAATCGGCTTCTTCTACCGTTAAACATCTTAGGAGGGGTACTGTGTAGCCTCTTCGGTAAAGCACCCCTTCGATCAGGGAAAACTTGGTGCTTTTGAATTTTAGCTTTCTGGCTTCCTTCTTGTCCTCGGGTGTCTCCCATGTCTCCAAATATTTCTTAATTGGTTGTATCCACGAGGTTTTGTCTTCCTCATCTAATAATTTTACCTCGAGTTCTCCTACGCTCTTTTCCCGGAGGCAGATTAGAGGGACTATTCTGGGGTTCTCTGATTTTATCGAAGATGCGAGCCGTGCCAAGGAGTCTGCCTCGCAGTTGTCTTCTCGACTGATTTGCTTAAAGTGTACGTTCCCCATTTTTCCCACCAACCTTTTTACTTCAGCCAAGTAGGCTATCATACTCAGCTCACTGGCTTGGAATTCGCCTTTCAACTGCTGAACAGCCAGCTGAGAGTCACTTTTTATTACTACATCATGGACTCCTACCGCTGCGCATAGCCTAAGACCGGCCAGAATTGCCTCATACTCTGCCTCATTGTTTGTGGCCTCGAAGGCAAACTTCAGGGCGAACAACACCTCTTCACCTTTTTCGTTTTTCAATATGATTCCAGCTCATTTGCCTTGTGAGCTGGCAGATCTATCTACTGACATCTCCCATTTGCCTTCCCACACGGTCAAGATCTGGGGTTCTGTGAATTCTGCGACAAAATCTGCCAAGGCCTGCCCCTTTACTGCCATCCTTGGGAGGTAAGAAATGTCGTGTTCACTTAGCTCCACCGACCACTTCATTAGCCTGCCCGAAACTTCTGGTTTTTGTAGAATTTGTCTTAGAGGATAATCGGTGTAAACCCCAATAGGATGGGCTTGGAAGTAGGGTCGTAGTTTTCGGGCTGCAGTAATCAATGACAGCGCGACCAGTTCATGTACCGGATATCGGGTCTATGCATCTAACAGAGCTTTGCTAACATAATATACTGGCCTTTGGACCTTATCGACTTCTTGTACCAGCACGGAGCTTACTGTGTGCTCTGATACAGCTAAGTACAAGTATAAGGTTTCTCCCAGGAACGGCTTTGCTAAAAGCGGGGGCTGTGTTAGGTATTGTTTTAACAGTAGGAAAACTTCCTCGCATTTCGGCGTCCAGTCGATTTCCTTTTTGGCCTTCTTGATGACTTTGAAGAAATGGTGGCACTTGTCTGTTGCTCGGGAGATAAATCGGTTAAGCGCGGCCAGCCTGCCGGTTAGACTCTGTACTTCTTTTACCGTCCTAGGAGATTTTAAGTCTAGTACGGCCTGGATCTTCTGCGGGTTTGCTTCTATGCCTCGGGAGCTTACCATGTAGCCCAAAAATTTCCCTGAGGCCACCCCGAAGGCGCACTTCTCCGGGTTGAGCTTTAAATTGTGTTTCCTCAATAACTCAAAGGTTTTCTTCAGGTCTGTCACGTGACACCCTGGCTCTTCAGACATCGTTATCATGTCATCAACATATACCAGCATTGATGTTCCGATGAGTGGTTTGAAAATTTTGTTTACTAGTCTTTGAAAGGTGGCTCATGCGTTCTTTAGTCCGAAGGGCATTACTTTATAACAGTAAAGCCCTTGATCGGTGACAAAAGTTGTCTTCTCTTCGTCCGCATGGTGCATCTTAACCTGGTTGTATCCTGAGAAGGCGTCCATGAAGCTTAGCAGTCCCTGGCAGGCTGTTGCATCCACCAGTTGATCTACGTTTGGCAGTGGGAAACTTTCTTTCGGGCATGCCTTATTCAGGTCGGTGAAATCCACACACATCCTCCATTTTCCGTTTGACTTTTTCACCAGTACCACGTTTGATACCCACTCTGGGTATTTTACTTCTCTGATGAAACCAGCTTTCAATAATTTGTCCACCTCGGTCGCTATTGTCCTGCACCATTCCTGATTGAAGGTTCTTCTTTTCTGCTTGACTGGCTTGTGTGACGGGCTTACTGCTAAGCGATGATTGATGAATTTCGGGTCAATCTCGGGCATGTCGTCGTGCCCCCATGCGAAGATGTCTGGGTACTCCTTAAGACATTCCGGCAGGCTGTTTCAGGTTTTTGTCTAAGTTTCCCCCAATTTTTATGCCCTTCTCGGGTCGAAGAGTTCTATTCCTTCCAATTCTTCGATCGTTCCTAGCCGGGCAACTTTGTTTGGCCGAAGACCCGGATCCCCACTTGCTTCTTCTCTGTCTTCATTCTCCTGCCTTTTCCTGGTACCTACTTCAACGCACAGGGTTTCTCGCGAGAGAGTGGCGAAACAACTGCGGGCTACTTTTTGACTCCCGCATACAATTCTGATTCCTTCCCGGGTGGGGAATTTCAGTTTTAGGTAATAGCAGGACATCGCGGCCTTTGTCTTCATCATGAAAGGCTGGCCGACAATGACTTGATAACTGCTCATGCAGTCCACCACTGTGAAATTTATCATGATTGTCCGGGTTCTGGGGTGAGTCCCGATTGTCGTGGCCAATTGTATCCTTCCCAGTGGGACGACCGTTGAGCCCCTGAAGCCGTACATGGGGGTACCGTCGTTGGTTAGAGTTGCATACTCTACTCCCAGGCCCTCTAAAGCTTCCTTGGAGATTATGTCTACTGTGCTTCCGGGATCTACCAAGATTCTGTCCACTTCTGAGCCACCGATTGTCGCTTTGATTATTAATGCATCGTCATGGGGGAAACTCACCCCTCGAGCATCCTCGTCGGTGAACATTACGGTACCGACCGACCTCCTCGTTGTACCGAGGACCGTTCTGTCTCCAGCACCTCCGCCCCCAAGCTCAGCTATAGTTCTTTCTTGACCGGTTAGAGTCACCAGCCAGTGTCTTCCCCCCGGCGATGATGTTCATCTGTCGGCTTCGTGCCCTCTGTCTGGCCGTCATAGCTTCATGGTCAATATAATTATTTAAGTACCCATTCCGTGCTAGGTCTTCCATCTATTCCCGTAAATCTTTGCACTCGTCCGCTGTATGTCCCCTCAGATTATGATGTATGCAATAAGATTTCTTATTCCTTTTATCTGGGGGAAATCTCCTGAGGTCGGTTCTATCAAGAGGCCATTTCCTTGTATCTCCATGATGATCTGCTCTAGTGGCTTACTCAGGGGAATATGCTTCTTCCCGGACTACGTGGTTTACTTGGGTCGGGACTCATCTTTCCTGGTCATTCCGAGGCATTGGTTTGAATTCCTTGCGTCTCGGGAGGAGTTTTCTGAACTCCCTATCTGGCTGGTGGGGGGCCCCTGCCCTTGTCGTCCTTTCTTTGACGGTTGTCCCCCTCCGGGAGATGTTTTCTTCGTTTTCTAATGAGATGAACTTTCGGGCTACTTCCAGAGCGGTAGCATAATCTGGTGTGTCCTGGATCCTTAAGTGAGTCCACAGTTTTCCGACCCTTAAGGCTCATTTTAAACTTTCCAAGGCCTCAAGGGATTCATACCCTCCGACTTCGAGTACCATAATGGTACCTCTCAATGAAAGTTTTTGGGGCTCGTCCTCTCATTGCTTCATGAGTCTTAACTCTCCAATCATTTTTTTAGGGACGCAGGCCCCCTTGAAGTGCCGAATGAACGACTTTTTAAGTTGTGTGAAGCTTCCGATGCTCCCCGGAACCAGACTTTTATACCATAAGATGGCGGATCCGCCCAAGGTCAGGGGGAATACTTTGCAGATGGTATCTCCTACTACTCATTGGACTTCCATTAATAGGACAAAGCTCTCAATGTGGGATTTCGGGTCGGTATGACCCTTGTAAGGCGTCATGGTTGGCATGTTGAATTGCCTTGGGAACTTTGCCTACCTTATTTCTTCTGTAAAGGGAGATTCCTCCTCACTGTCCCGGGTATCTCCTGCATTAGTCTTGAGGTTTACCCCTCATTTGGCCATCTTTTTTTAGCCAAGACTTCATCTCACTACTTGTGCTGCCATGTCGCTTTCTGTGTCCCTCTTCGCGTCTATTGCCCCTGGTGCGGTACTCTTCATGCCTTGAAGTTTCCCGAACATTCTCGCCATACTCCCTGTTTTTTCCTCTGGAGTTGCGGAGACTATCATAGGAGGAATCTGTTGATTGTCTCATTTCTTCTTCTTCCCATGTGTTCTCTGTTTGTGAATCTTTCTCTACGACTACGGATTTTATCCCGTAGGGACCCTTCCTCCTGGGTTCATCGTCTTCACTTATATCCGCAATTCTTTTACCTTCTGATTTTTCACCTTTTCTTCGGCTGGTCCTGACTTCCGTTCTCTCGTTGTTCATTCCTTCCATTCTCTCCAGTCGATCTATCATGGATTTCATGCTTTCTTCCATCTTTTTAATCCAGTCCGTAGTTGGACTCTCTGATGACTGATGATTTCCACCTTCTGCCATCGTCTTAATATGCAAGCTGCTTTTTGTCTTAGATTCCCCACAGACGGCGCCAACTGTTGACGACTGATTTTGGTCTCAGGGCAATATGGGAATATTACTCCCAAGACGATCC
This sequence comes from Zanthoxylum bungeanum, assembly GCA_019454045.1. Classification (NCBI taxonomy): domain Eukaryota; kingdom Viridiplantae; phylum Streptophyta; class Magnoliopsida; order Sapindales; family Rutaceae; genus Zanthoxylum; species Zanthoxylum bungeanum. The sequence goes on along the minus strand of SKCR01000470.1, from coordinate 10,529 downwards.
TCCCTCAATAGTGAATTTGTTCGGTTAAGGGGGAACCAAATGCAAATTTAGCAAAAGACAGATAAATAAACCAATCAACAAGGAGATCTAACGTGGTTCGGCTGGCTTTGATCCAACCTACGTCCACGGACACAAACTGAATAATGCTTTTATTACCGAGATATGCTTCTCTGATCTCTCTTTTGTTTACAAGTCTCACAATAATGATTCTGATGCCTTTTGCACATACTCTACCCTTCTATTTATAATAATACAGAAATCAGATTCCTTCTTTTACAAGGGTTCCCAGTTGAGTCAATCTCTTTCTTCCACAAGGTTTCCTAACTTCAAACTATCTTTACTCCTTTTGTCCTATTAAGATACTGATTTCACCAGTTCTCCCCGTGAAAGTAGGATGACTTGTTAACTTATCCGAGAAAATAAGATGCTCTACCTTCCTGAATACGCCTCGCTATCTGGTCGGTCCTCATGAGGTCGGTCATGATAGTCTTTTGAACTGAGAATGCTGCCACCGATCTGATAATGCTCGATAATCCGAACCAAAGTGGTCGGTTACCTACCATCAAGTGCTCGGCCCCTCACTCATGTGGTCGGGTCGGATTTTTAATGATTTTGACCAAGACGGGAATTTACCCTCCTACCTCCGGCGTATCCCTTAACTTAATATGAGATCTGAAAATACCATCAACATTTTTTTATCTGCAAAATAAACTAAAACATATCAAAATGTTCATCAAACCCGAGAAACTAAACAAAATATTAAGTAAAAGGGGCGGTAAATATTGATATATTTTCCGCTCATCAGGTACACAATTCTCAAGACTATAATGATTTACTTAATGCTTTTAATATCTTAAAAGAATTGTGTGATGTGCTTAAAAAGAAATTGAAATTAGTTAAAAATGAGCATGATATACTTAAAAATGATCATGCATGTTGTATGGATTAAATTCATGCTTTAAATAATGAGATTATTTGCTTAAAGGCCAAACATGAAAAAGAAATTGCATGCTTAAATGATGAAAATGAATCTTTAATGGTTCAAAAGCTAGAACTTGAAAATGACATATCTAATATGCCATCTAGCTCCAAGACATGTGATTGCGAATCAATTTTGAATGAAAATGTCTTATTAAACACAAAGGTTATAGATTTGCAAAACATACTTAGCAAATTCACATTGGGACATAAAAATTTTAACATACTTATCAGATCCTAAAAATGTGCATTTAAAAGAGAAGGATTAGGATATAGGCCTTACATTAAGATAAAATTTTTGAAAAATTATTTTGTTAAGGCATCCGATTCTCATGCTAAGAATGTTATAAATGAAAATGTCACATGTCATGCATGTAATAAAAAGGGACAAAATTTTTGAATGCATGTACAAGAATGTGATTAAGAATATATGGATTCCTCAAGGAATCAAAATTAACCCCAATGGACCCAAGAAAGTTTGGGTACAAAAGTGTAATTGATAAATTTGTAGGGGGGACTTTGGGAATGGATCTTTAAAGAGAATTGCAAAATTGATCCCAAAGGCTCAAAGAAATGAGAAATCGCAAACGGTAATAGGTAAACTCCGTATTCACGGAAACATTGGTACCGTTTCCTCTAATTTGCGTATGTATGCATATTTCATATTGGTTAATATATTTTTTGAAGCATACAAAGTGATTAGGCAATGTATTTAACTTTCTATTTGTTAGGTTTTTTCTAGGTCCCAAGATCATACAAGCATTGAAATCATGTGTGAATACATCAACGGAGGTAGCGGAATACTCACATCGATCGGTTGAGAGACGCGGCAAGCAACAAAACTTGAAATTCCCCACTGTTTTGGGCGTGAACTGCAGTGAATTTGCTCACTGTTTTTGGGCGTGAAAATGGTCCTTCCGCAAGCTCCAAGCTTCGTCGAACGGATCCCGCCTCATGGGTGGACTTCCCTAACACCTTCGCAAGTCTCGTAAGTGTGCTAGCACTTGAGTTTTTGTCACAAAAACTCACTCAATGCTCCCCTATTGCTCACGGCAGTGAGCTGAAATGGAAGAAGAAAGAGACAGCCCCTTGGGCGTGAGAAGGAGAGAAAAATGGAGGAAATGTGTAATGGTTGACTTGGTAAATGAATTACCAAAATGCTTTATATATTTTTCCAAAAAATAATAAGCATTTACCATTTTTATTTATCAAATAAAATCAAATGGAAATGGCATCTCAACCACCAACACTATTCCACCAAAACACATCAACTATTCATTTCATTTTATCAAAGTGACATGTAGTCTTTCAATCAATCAATCACATCAATCAATCACATCACTCAAAGTGACATTGATTTGACGCTTGATGTGACGAATGATTTGATGCTTGATGTGACTTGCGTCGCCGCACTCGAATTCGAAATACGAATGCGCTCGCAATCACACTCGGGCTCGGTTTCGCTAATTCCTAATTAGCGAGTTTTCCGTCGCGTCGTAATTAAATGATTACGCCTAGCGAATTCACTATTCACGTCGCTAACGAATTAATTCTAAATTAATTCGTTTGCCCGAATTAAAATCCAATTTCAATTCCGCGTCGAAATCCAATTTCGTTTAATATATCGAATATATTAATTTATCGATTAATTCCAAATTATCGTTATCTCTCTCTAGACGATATTTTATCCCAGATAAAATATCTCCGTAATTAATCCTTGATTAATTTTCTCTTTCTTCTATATAATCCCAGATTATTAATGAGTGCGAGTTATGCGTCATCGGTGCATTATCGGGAAGCGACACATGAGATCCCCGGATAATTCGGTAGTAAATACGGTCGTCGGAGTATCCGAATCACGTACGTACCAAGTACTACGTTCTACCGATTTACGAGACAAGATCGGCTTCTAGCAAAGCACGAAGTCTATCCAATTCTCGGTCATATTCATCTAAGAATATTTAAGATCTATATCAGGCGTAGTATACCAAGTATCGTGTATATCGGCCCAGTATCGGATAGTCACGTGCTAGGGCTGGGGCTGGATAAGTGTCTGCCCCGTCCGAAGCACATATCGGATGTCTGGTAACTAGTCTCTATAATCGGATATACATGACCTTGTCATAATATCCCAATGGCCGGCCAGCACTTAAGAGCACTAATACCGTATCCTGCGTGACATCATCTCCATTATGACTGGAGTGATACTTCCGTCTTGACATCACACCCAATACTCTACGATTCTCAATACCCAGCATTGGCGTACACAGAACCGGTTAGAGTCCTAGACGACCTCAACCAAAGTATATGATTGTCGTAAGCATTAGCGGTGCAAGTCTCAGGTTAAGACCATACACACCTACCCTGATGTCGGACTCCCATAGACACATAGTCATAATACCAATGGGATTCCGAGGGGTCTATCCAGAGCGAAGCTGTTTCCCGTACCATCGGTGAAACACAACCTCCTATCGCACTTGCATGAGTATCCAATACCCAAATATATGAGAACTATGTCGTTGTGCCCTCACAACGCGCACAAGTGCAATACTAGCCTATTCTGCATTATCGATGTCCAGTCTCGATAATACTCCGGCTAGGGATATTTAATGATTAATCCTTCGTGGACTGATACTGTCTCATATCATCTCAATCCAGGAACTAATCATATGGACCTCTCTTCATTTATATATCTGAGGTGATCTAATCAAAAATGATGAGAGTGCAATTTCCTTGTCACATAGTTAATTTGTACAACAACACTATGATCTGTACAAATAGTGACGCTATGGGTCATATTATCCAACACTATTGGTATCAATTCTTAATTTGATATCATTAAATGCCTTAATTATACATTTAAACCCCTTCTTCATATCAATTGGTATCACATTGAATTTATTAAGTTAAATTACATGTATGTGATTATTTGATTGATTTTGCATTGAATATGATTTAGCCATGTAACACAATTGAATAAAAATGAAATGCATGTATATTGACATAGTTTCCATTGGTATAATGAAAAGCATGGATTTTGATTGTTTATTAATATGTATCATACTTATAAGAAGACAATCATTAAATATGCATTGAATTGAAATCATTGATATAAAACTTTAATTGGTATCATGAAATGTATTGACTTATTTTATTTGATATCAAATTTGGGAGAAATCATGCTTAAGATGATATTATATTTCAAATGGTATTCATTGGAATCTAACTTTTGAAAATTGCATTATACATGATTTTTACATCTTATGGCAAAAAGGGGGAAATGCCAAAATGTGCATATTTTTTTTAGTTTTTGGTATCATTATCTTATGCACATATGTATTTGGTATCTCATTTGATTTTAAATTTTTGCTTCTCCACTTTTTGATAATGTCAAAGGGGGAGAAATCATTAGAATGAGATTAAAACTTGTTTTACCCTCACCCTTGGTTTAAAGGGGAATAATTGTACTAATGTGTTTATCAAGTTTTATAGAGCTATCTTAAAGACAATCACACATTGAGGGGGAGCTTATATTGAGGGGGAGCAAAATCGTCAACATTTGGACTCCTAGAAGCTCACAAGTCTAAACAAGTTTTAAGAGGTTGTCATCATTAAAAATGGAGAGATTGTTGGCGACTTGGACGTGTAATTGGATTTTGATGATGCAACGAGAGTGAAGACTTCGACGTTCTTTAACGGACATTACAAAAGATGATAATGAAGTCAAAATATTGATGAAGAGCTAAAATAAGTTATATGATGATCAAGAGAGCAAAGATGATAAAGAGGCAAAAAGATGATGAAAAAGTCAAAGAATGAGCCAAGCAAGATGAAGATCAAAATAATGATTAAGAGCTAAAACTAATTGTAAGTGAGTTTATTCAAATGTTTCAAAGCTCTTAGGAATCATATATTTTGCATCACTTGCATTTAAAATGGCTTAGAATGCTAAAAGAATCATTTGAACTTTATTTGCACCAAAATGAACTTCAATGCAAAAATACATCGGTAAATGATCTTCTAAAAACTAGCAAACGGTTGAATTAAATATCAAATGATATACCATTAGATAGATATGTGTCTCTAGTTTGCTACGGTTCAAACGGAACACAATTCTGATATATAGAACTTTTTCTAGAGCCATTTTACTACAACATATTCAGATGTGCGTTTTCTGCATACATGTCACATTAGAAAAATTTCATAAAATTCATCTTAATTTTTTTGAAGCTAAAATTTTTACAGTAGATAGATCTATGTATCTAGTTTATGTATAAATTTACGAATCATGATTTGGAATTTTCTAGAGCAAGTTATGGCCAAAATACCGAGTGCTGTCAGTCTTGACCGGTCTCAGAACCGGCATACCGGTCTCAAAACCGGCATACCGGTCCCTGTAACTGGCATACCGGTTCCAGAGGTGCCAACGGTCATTTTTTGAGCCGTTAGATCGGCATACCGGTCCCATACCGGTCCCAAAACTTTAAAACGGCTATAAACGGCTAATTTTGTGCAAAATCTATAAATTCATCATTTTCCTCACTTCTAACACAACTCTTGCACATATATTCATCATATATTCATGTCAAAACATTCTTGAGAGTTTATAACCATCTTCAAATCATTTTACACTCTCACATTTGAAAAAGCTCATATTTCATCTTCATATTCATTAATAGTGAGCTTGGAACATTTGGATAACCAACTCACACAATCTTCTTTATCATTGTGAGTATCCAAGTTTGTTTTAAATCTTCTTTATACAAAACACTTGTGATTTGTGAAATCCCATAGTTTGGGTAAAGTGTAAAGGTTGTGAGTGCGCCTACGAACAAAACTCAAAAGTGTAAAAGGTTTGGAGTGCACCTTTGCGGAAAACTCTTGGTTGCGAGTGAACCACAGAAACTCGAGATTAGTGGAAATCTTCAAGCAAGGCTTGGGGGAGTGGACGTAGGCACGTTTGGCCGAACCACTATAAATCTCGGTGTCGTATTTCTCTATCCTTACGCTTTTACTTATCGCAAGTTAATTTATATTTATATGTGTTGAATAGAAAACTTGCATATAGGTTATTAATTGAAATGGAGAAAATTAGCCTAAGTGTCAATTTGGTAATAAGAGCTAAAATCGGCAAAGATTTTATGATTTCGTATTTATAGCGATAAGTCAATTCACCCCCCCTCTTGGGTATAGAGATTGCTTTGTCGCTATTGCTTGTAGGTAATTTCAACCCATACCTCTATTGCAACAAAGAATTACTCAATAAAATGGGTTAGCAAAACACGGTATCCTGATATGATTAGGTGGAATTGGAATTTATCCAAAAAAAATTAGTTCTTAAATTTTAAAATCATAATGTGTCATATTAAATAGGATATTTTATTTTCCGGTTCTGGGTCGATTTTAGGACAACTTATTTTGGACCCAATAGATTAATATTGGAAAAAATTAAATGTTTTCTTTACATTTTCGTTGTCTTGTTATTTTACTCTATTTATTATTGTTAGAAGTGTTAAGTATATATGAATAATATATTTTGATCGCCGGAAACGAGTTATACAATACAATGTTTATTTCAAGCGATAATGTGGAATGACAATGTTTGTTGGAAACATATTAAAGTCAACATTCATAAATGCTATAAAAGTTTTCAATATATTTTTGTATTTCAATTGATGTTTTTGAATTATGAATGTTAGACGTGGAACATGAAACAATATTTATGATCATGTTTTGTGTAAAAAATAAAAATAAAAAAATAAAAAAAAATTGCTCTAGAGTATGAGAATCATGGTACAAGCATTAAGAATACAAGTATATCTTGATTGATAAGGAAAATCATTTAAATGAGAAATTCGATTCCAAAATCGGTTTTAATTTTCGTTTCCATGGGTAGGTTTTGATACTCAATATTGTAGAATCGGAACCTACCCGCATTAAATCGATTCCGTGATTTTGGAATCAGAATCTACTCTAAATGAAACGATTATGATTTCATAATCTATTAAAACGATTCGATTCCTCACGGTTCCGATTCTACTCGGAATCATTGCACACTTATCAAACACTACCACTAGAACTAATATGACAAACCCGATAGTACTACCGCCTGGAAACGATGTCGGATATACTCATAAGCTTCTTGTTAAATTAAATTGAAGAATTTCAAGTGTTGTTGCTAGGAAATATAATAATGGTTTTTTTTTTTTTTTTTTTTTTTTGGGGTAAATAATCTGTCAAGACTTTTAAATTTTTGTTGGGTTTTGTTGTCTTTTTGTTATAAACAGCTTGTATCGTTTGGATTCAAGGAGAGGAAGATGATTCCGAGGAGAAGAATAAGAATAAGAATGTGAATGGAGGAAATAAAGGATACATTCAATTTGATGCAAAAAAAATATGTTTGTTTCATATAAAACGGTAGAAGATAGAATAATTGAAATTAGGGGCATTGGCCAGGGACTAAAAGAAATGAGAATGACTGAATCTGAATGAGAAATAGTGATGATGTAAAGTCTCAATAAACGTTTAATGGTGTAGGATTCATTCAGGGAATGTGTTTTTTTTAGGAGTATAAAATAGTCGAGGATTTTATCTATTTCGCTTAATCCTGAAATAAGTGATTTGATGACATGATTTCTAACGATTCAAAAAAAAATAATAATAATGAAAGTGAGCTTTAACAGTAGAACTGACATTGGGTGGAGAAATAAAATGAGTGTAAATGTGTTAATGCATTGCACGTCATCTTATTTAATTCATTTAACAGCCGTCCATGGGTTCGTTCCGGGCTTACAACAATGGAGGGAACTCTGAATGGATCTGTTAGTAGATATGTGTCATCAAACAGTAATATAATCATACAAATCAAACGGATCAAACTTCCAAAAGTAGATCTAGATGCAAAACCCTAAAACCAGAAAAACTTGAAGACAAAACCTGGAAATTGAGATTATAGAAACAATCCAAGTCGAGATGATCTCTGTCCTTAAGAACTTATTGGCTCCGTCACGGGTGCTTTACGGATTCGTTTTGCCAACGTTCTCCCAGGATTACTCGGAATCTTCTTGTTCAAGGAGCACTCCTTAACAAGTGTGTGAACTAGGAATAATGGTGGATTCTCTCTCAAAAAAACAAAGGAAAACAATGTCTCTTCCTTAGCAAAATTCGGATATCTTTCTATCAGTGTTGTTTTGGATATCAAGCCTACTTATATAGGCATGGAAGGGTGCCAATAGGGCACCCTTTGGGATGGGGTGCAACCCCCAAAGGGTTGTACCCCTTACACGCACCCCATCCAATCCAAAAGACAGAAATACCCTTAATGAAGAATTTCCTACAATCCCCCACAATTCTTCAAATATCCACGGAGACATTTGAGAGAGTTACCATGAACTAAAGCTGCATCGAAATAGATAGCTTTCGCCTTGAACCTTTCCTAGTGAGTGACAATCGGATTTACTTGGCAAACCAGTGACCCATAGTCTTGAACTGTTCTGCCGTTGGTGTAAACCAAGACAATTGCCAACACACAGCTTTAATTCGACCATTTTCCCGTTCTACGGTTGTGTTCATTTTGGCCCTGAACAACGGTCCTGGATTCATCAAGCACTTTAGGGTAACCCGCCTTTAAAGGATCCCATGGAAGCAGCCTCACTTCTTACTTGAAATAGGTGATCTGCTATGAAGAGGTAATCTGTCTTTACCCCCATTAGGACTCATCTCCTAATATAGTGATCATTAAAAGCCTTAGCTTATCCTAACCAATGACAGACAGCACTCAGCGTCATAATCGGAATGGGAAAGAGTACGGAACTCTTCAGTGCTTGTTTTGAATTGCACAAAGTTTCTGTTGTCCCTTTTGAACCTAGATCTTGGGATCTCCAGTCAACTAGGTTGGGTTTCCACAGTGACAATTCTTAGATTATAGGCTTCAAGCCCATTCCCCTCGATGACTTCTCAACTTGCTCTCGAGGTAAACCTTTAGTTAGTGGATCCGCTAGGTTTTCCTTCGACCTGACATAATCGATCGTTATTATGCCACTTGAGAGCAGTTGACGTATGGTATTATGTCTCCGACGTATGTGTCGAGACTTACCATTATACATTGTATTTTGGGCTCTCCCAATAGCCGATTGGCTGTCACAATGTATGCTTATCGCTGGCACCGGTTGGGCCAACTGGGAATATCCTCCAGGAAGTTTCTAAGCCATTCTGCTTCTTCCGCTGTTTTTCTAACGCTATGAACTCTGATTCCATAGTAGACCGGGCAATACACGTTTGCCTCGAGGATTTCCATGACACGGCCGCATTACCAAGTGTGTGAAAACAAATCCACTCGTGGACTTGGAATCCACCGTATCAGATATCCAGTTAGCATCGCTGTAACCCTCTAGTACAGCAGGATATCTCTCGTAATGTAGCCCATATTTTGAAGTTTCTCTCAGATACCTCAAAACTCTTACTATGGCTTTCCAGTGGTTGTGTCCTGGATTACTCGTATATCTGCTAAGCCGATTCACAGCTTGAGCGATATCGGGTCGTGTGCAATTCGTGAGATACATCAGACTTCCGATGATTCTCGAATACTCTAGTTGCGATATGCTTGAACCAGTATTCTTTGATAAATGAAGAGTTAGGTCTACAGGGGTTCTAGCCACGTTTAGATCCCCTTTGATATATTTATCGAGTATCTTCTCAATGTAATGAGTCTGTGATAATATATATTCGTCTGATGTCCTAGAAATCTTTATTCCTAGGATCACATCAGCTATCCCCATATCTTTCATATCAAATCTACTGGATAACACGTCTTTGGTAAACTTAATCATTTCATGATTACTACCAATTATCAGCATATCGTCTACATAGAGACACACAATGACATATCCTTTTTGAGTTGATTTTGTGTACACACACTTATCACACTCATTGGTTTTAAACCCATTTGACAACATTTCTTTGTCAAATTTCTCATGCCATTGTTTCGGTGCTTGTTTTAATCCGTACAAGGATTTTACAAGTTTGCACACCTTCTGTTTTTGTCCAGGAACACTAAACCCTTCTGGTTGTTCCATGTAAATTTCTTCATTCAATTCACCATTCAAGAATGCCGTCTTTACATCCATTTGATGTATTTCAAGACCAAATATAGCTGCTATGGCTATGAGCATTCTTATCGATGTGATGCGAGTCACCGGTGAATAGGTATCAAAGTAATCAAGGCCTTCCTTTTGTCTATAACCTTTTATGACAAGTCTTGCTTTATACTTATCTATTGATCCATCCATTTTCATCTTCCTTTTGAATATCCATTTGTAGCCCAGCGGCTTACAACCTGGCGGAAGATCAACCAACTCCCAAGTATGGTTCTGTAGGATTGAATCAATCTCACTGTTAATAGCCTCTTTCCAAAGAGGTGCCTCCGGAGAAGTCACAGCTTCTTTATAACTTTGAGGCTCATTTTCTAACAAGTATGTTAGAAAATCGGGACCAAATGACTTAGACGTTCTAGCTCTTTTGCTACGTCTAGGCTCGATTGTCTCAGCATTTAC
>SKCR01000469.1:0-28996 GCA_019454045.1 Zanthoxylum bungeanum | reverse complement strand
TCCTATATTCATTTAATAAAATAAAAAACTTATATGCATCTCACTATCAATAATGACAAGAAATAATCATCATCATCTTCGGATTTAATCTAAAAATTAATTTATCAAAAGAATTAATAATTTATTTTTTGTTTCCATACATGAAGTGTACAAGAAGCATCATCCACCAACTTTAGAAGACGAAGTATGGCGTCTTGAAAAGATTGGGAGAGGTGGAGCTTTACACAAAAGGCTGTCTGATTCAGGCATTAAAACAGTGCAAGACTTTCTAAAAATGTCCATTGTGGAACCCCAAAAGCTTAGAAGGGTATTTTAATTGTTAATTTTCTATAATCCAATACAAAATCTATCTTAAATGATTAGAAACTAATTAATTTCTTTCTGTAAATTTTTCTTCAGATTTTGGGCGCCGGCATGTCCCAAAAATTGTGGGAAGTGACACTACAACATGCAAGAACATGTGTTATGGGCAACAAGCTTTACACTTTTCGTGGGGATAATTTCATCATCCTCTTAAATCCCATTTGCCAAGTTGTTAGTGCAAGGATTAATGGCCAAACATACCTTACTCGCGATCTCACTAACCTTAATATGGTCTGAATACCATAGTATTGTTTATATTGTCTTGATAACCAACGTAAAATGAATCGAATTTATATGATAGAGATTCTAAATAAAGTTGTGTTTGTTTGGTTTGATATACGTAATTTTTTACTAATGTTTTTCAATTTATGCAGAACTATATTGGGAGTTTGGTTAGAGAAGCATACTCAAACTGGTATTCACTCGAAGTAGTTGAAGGAGTTTTGAATGAGACAGCCTTGCTGCCAAAAGGTATATACTTAATTTGAGTAAATGTATGTTTAGTTAAATATATTGCATGGAGGTGCGACATCAGGAGTAGGTTGTCTATCTTTAAGTCCAATGCCGATTTTATAATTTTTAATATTTTTTGTGAAAAATAATAAAATATTTAACCTACTAATTATTTTATATAGCTGAAAAAATTATAGTCACCCCTAAAATAAAATCCCGCATCCACTTTGATTAAACATTTATGAATTACACATAGATATGTTTTGAGGAATGTTTTTTCAAATTACAGGGACTAAAGGGAATTTATCCATATAAAGCTCCTATAAACTTAACTGCATATATAGCATTGCAGAATTGTAAACTCTCTGTGAACAACTTGTTAATTGGAAATTTATAGGTGATTTGGTGAATCAAAATCCGAATCATAATCAAAGCAGGATAAAACCATATCAAGGAAGTGGTTGCACAAGCTAGTAATATTAAGTCTCAGGAAGTAGGGTACTTGGCAAGCAGCAGCACTACACAATTCGGAAGCAACGATCAGCAAATGCAATCAAGCTGCATATCCTGGAATTCGACATAGCATCTCGGAATCATCATCAAATGGTTATTTAACTTCTTCAAGATCCTTCATCAATGGAAATTAGGATTTAATGGTAGGGGATCAAAGACTCGTAAATTATCAAGTGTGTACGTACTCACTTAATTATTTAAAATAAATGTAGATTTAAAATTAGACACCTATCTTTAACACTATATTATATCCAAATAAAAGTGTCTAACTTTAAATTCGTATTTTAAAATATACAGTTGTTCCCGTACAAGATAAAGATTGTTGTGATTCACCGATCACTCTAGAGAATATTTGAGGAAAAACCGAATTGTTATCTATTACTTTCAAGAATAGATTACAAGTTTACAACTAGAAACTTAAGAAAAAACCTCACACACTCTCTCTCTGTACAATTACACTATTTTGGGATGATTAACACAGATCTGGGGGCTCAAATTTATAGTGCCAAAACCGTGTGAACAGTGTCACACGGTTTGACAACTCACTCACAGCTTCATGCAAGTTGTTGCACACACACACGTTTTTTAGTGTTGTTTCATGGCTGGCAGCCTCAAGTGTCACTTGCATGCTCACTGCATGCTTACTGCATGCATACTTCAACATGTGCTAGCTGGATTTCATTTCAATTCTCCCCCTCCAGCTGCACCTGAAACCATCATCATCTGACAGCTATCCCGGCTATGTCTCTGCACAACTCTAGCTTGTCTCGAGTAACTACTTTCGTTAACATGTCCGCTGGATTCTCATCTGTATGGATCTTTACTAGTCTCAGCAGTTGTTGATCCATCACCTCGCGTATCAAGTGATAGCGAATAGCAATATATTTCGTCCGGGAATGATACATTGAGTTCTTGCTCAGGTCCAGAGCACTCTGACTGTCATAATATATCTTGTAATCTGTCTGCTTGATCCCTAACTCTTGGAGAAAACGCTTTAGCCACAACATTTATTTTCCTGCCTCAGCTATGGCGATGTACTCAGCCTCTATTGTGGATAATGTAATACACCTCTGCAATCTTGACTGCCATGCCACAGCTCCCCCTGCAAAAGTGTAAATGAATCCTGATGTAGATTTCCTACCATCAAGATCTCCTGCCATATCTGAATCTGTATAGCCTTCCAAGATCGGATCAGCTCCCCCGTAACACAGATGAAACTTCGTTGTACCCTTGAGGTACCTGAGAATCCATTTGACTGCCTCCCAGTGTTGCTTTCCAGGGTTAGAGAGAAAACGACTCACTACACCCACTGTGTGTGCAATATCTGGCCTGGTACATACCATTTCATACATAAGGCTTCCAACAGCTGAAGAATATGGTATTGCTGACATTTCCTCTATCTCTTTCTTGGATGAGGGGCACGAACTCTTGCTCAATTTGAAATGGTGCGCTAGCGGAACGCTGACTGATTTGGCTTTCTGTATATCGAACCTTCTGATTACCCATTCAATATACCTCTCATGTGAAAGCCACAACTTCTTGTTATGTCTATCACGAACAATCTCCATTCCCAAAATCTGTTGAGCCGGTCCTAAGTCTTTCATGTCGAAAGCCTTGGAGAGTTCCTTCTTCAGCTGGCTGATCTTCGCTGCTTCTTGTCCAACAATCAACATGTCATCTACATACAGTAGAAGAGCAACAAAATTTTCACATGGAAACCTCTGAATGTATACACACTGATCTGCTGCAGTTCTTTTGCAGCATTGACCCACCATGAATGAGTCGAACTTCTTGTACCATTTCCTTGGTGCTTGTTTGATCCCGTACAAGCTCCTTTTCAGCTTGCAAACAAGGTTTTCTTTTCCTGAAACCTTGAATCCTTCTGGCTGCTCCATGTAGATTTCTTCATTCAGATCACCATGAAAAAATGTTGTTTTGACATCCATCTGTTCAAGCTCCAAGTTCAATCTGGCCACCAATCCTAGGATGACTCAGATTGAAGCCATTTTTACCACTAGTGAAAATATCTCATCAAAGTCAATTCCATTTTTTCTGTATGAATCCTTTGACAACTAGCCGAGATTTGTGTTTCACCACTTTTCCGCTGCCATCTTTCTTGAGCTTAAACACCCATTTGTTCTTCAGTGCCTTCATTCCATGTGGGAGCTTGATTATCTCATAAGTGTTATTTTTCTGCAGAGATTTCATCTCATCGTGCATTGCGTGCAGTCATTTGTCTTTGTCTTTATGAGATACCGCTTCGTTGAAGGTTTATGGCTCCCCTTCGTCAGTAAGCAGAATGTATTCTGATCCTGAGTATCTGGTTGATGGAATCCAGCCTCTCTCAGATCTTCGTACTGGAGGTTCTGGCCGTCTGTTGTCATTCGGATCTGTGGATGATCCTGAAGCCTCTGGTGGAGCAGGTTGTAGCTCCCCCTGCTCAACACTTCCTTCCTCCTCTGGTTATACTTCTGGTATGTCTTGTACCCCATCATCATCTGTGGCTACTGGTGTTGGTGTTGGGGTTGTGTCTGGATTTGCATCGGTATTGTCGGCACAGGTTTTAGAAGGCATCTTGGGCTTTTCAATGTCTTCTATTGTCTGGTCATCAAGAAACACTACATCCTTGCTTCTGATGACTTTCCTTTCATTCGGGTCTCATATCCTGTATCCAAATTCCTCGTCTCCATAGCCTATGAAGATGCATGGAGTAGTCCTTGCATCAAGCTTCTGCTTGAGCTCCTTGGATACATGCACAAATGCTAAACATTCGAATATTCTGGGGTGAGAATATGAGGGATTCTAACCAGACCACACTTTCTCCGGAATCTCAAAGTTCAACGGTACAGATGGTGATCTGTTGATTAGGTAGCAGGCGGCACGAACAGCTTCTCCCCAGAATGGCTTTGGCAGCTTAGCCATACTGATAATGCTTCTGACTTTCTCCATAAAGGTGCGGTTCATCCTTTCAGCGACACCATTGTGTTTTGGGGTGCGTGGAACAGTCCTCTCATGTCGAATATCGTGGAATCTGCAGTAGGCATCGAACTCCCTGGAAGTGTATTCGCCTCCATTTTTTGTGCGAATGCACTTCAGTTTCTTTCCTGTTTCACGCTCGACCATGGCATGGAACAGTTTGAAATAGTCCAGGACCTAATCCTTTGTTTTCAGAAAATACACATATACTTTCCGAGAAGCATCGTCAATAAAAGTCAGAAAATATTTTGTTACCGCCTAGTGAGTTTACCTCCAATGGACCACATACATCAGAGTACACCAGACTGAGTAACTCTGATTTCTTTATAGAAGAGAAATTGAAAGAGACTCTGTGTTGCTTACCGAATAGACAGTGATTGCAAGGATCCAGAGCAGTATTTTTGGAGACAGTGATTAGATCATTCTTTGTCAAGGTATACAACCCCCTTTCACTCATGTGAGGTGCCACAGATTCTGAGAAGCCTCCCGTTCAGCTATATTGAGGCTTTCTGCACATATCTTCACATGAGTCTTGTACAAGGTTCCACAGATGTGTCCTCGGGCGATGACCATGACATATTTTATCATCCTCCAAGTGCCATTGCTGAAGTGGCTAGCATAACCATGTTTGTCAAAAGCTACCCCCGAGAGTAAGTTGAGCCGAAGTTCTGGAACATGTCTGACCTTCTTCAGGGTTATTGTATACCCTGTATTTTTCCGCAACTGTATTTCACCAATTCCCACTATCTGAGAAGAACTGATATTCTCCATCTTCACTGCTCCAAAGTCTTATGCTTTGTATGTTGTGAAGAAATCCATGTAAGCAGTGACGTGGTGGGATGCTGCAGTATCTACCACCCACTCGACATCATGAATTGCGGTGTGAAGGCATGCTTCTTCCTGGCCGGAGCATATAGCTACATCTATAGTGGTAACTACTAGTGTCTCTGCGTCATTTTTCTTCGGCTGGTTATTGCATTATCTCTGCTCCCGTTGCAGTTTTCGGCAATTTTTCTTCAAGTGGCCTTCTATGCCACAGTGGAAGCACTTGTATGTCTTTTTCCCGTCCTTGGATTTGCCTCTGCTTTTTCTTCTTCCTCTCCTCCCACCTTGACGTTTCTCATGTTGTCTTCATTGCTGCTCCGAGACAAGGGCTTCTGTTTGATCTGAGCCCACGTCTTTTCTTCTGGCTTCTTCATTTGACAGGGCATCATTTACCATAGGCATGGTAAGTTTTCCTCCGGAGCTGAGTTGCTGAGAGTAACCACCAGAGTCTCCCAGTTATCAAAAAGAGAACTGAGTAGCAAGATGGCTTGAACTTCGTCTGTCAGTTGCATGTCTACTGCAGACAACTGGTTCACCAGGCTTTGGAACTCGTTGGTGTGTTCTACAACGGAAGTTCCACTTCGTAGCTTCAGGTTCACCAAACGCCTCATGATTAAGGCCTTATTCCGAGCTGTTTTGGCCTGGAACATGTCTTCCAATTTTCTCCACATTTCATAAGCATTTGTGTCATGTGCTACGTGGTGGAAGACATTGTGACCGATCCACTGCCTAATCTGACCCAAAGTTCTGTTGTTGAGTTTATTCCAGTCATACTCCTTAACAGACTCTGGTTTCACTCCCTTCAAATCGATGACATCAAACAGATCTTTACAATGCAAAAAATCTATCATCCTAGGTCTCCAGAGGGAGTAATTAGTGGCAGCCAATTTAATCATTGCACCAGAATGAGAATCCTCCATTTTCATTTTAAGTTTTAAAATTTAAAATAAAAATAGATTAAAAACAGGTTTGAATTTCACAAATCGGAGGTCGCCGTTGCGTCCGGAACGGTCGAAAATGGTGGAATAGACACTTCGTTGGTCTAAATCCAACACATGGGCTGATTTGTAATTTCCTAAAAGTTCTGGGGCAAAACTGTAAATTTCAAAACTTCAAGGGGCTAAATGAAATTTACTAGGCTACTGACGTGGCAGTGCTGAAGTGGCAGGTGACGTGGCAGGTGACGTGGCAAGCTGACTGTGCGCTGACGTGGCGCTAACGTGGCGCTGACTGGGCGCTGACATGTCGCCACGTGTATCTTCTTCAACCTCTGATAGCGCGTGCAGCGCGTGGTGCGACTGGCGGCGCGTGAGCAGACTACTGGATGGTGCGTGCGGCGCGTGCGGCCAATCTGGACGTCGGTTCGATCGCCGGAAAATACCATTGTGCTCGTCTCTCCGTGAACTAGCTGATGGTACCCTCGAAAATGGATTTTTGACAACTTTCGTCGGAACCGGTTTTCCGATCGAAAGCACTGTTTTCCGGTTTTACGATCCCAAAGAACAACCGAAGCTCATGATACCACTTGTTGTAATTCATCGATCACTCTAGAGAGTATTTGAGGAAAAACCGAATTGCTATCTATTACTTTCAAGAATAGATTACAAGTTTACAACTAGAAACTTAAGAAAAAACCTCACACACTCTCTCTATGTACAATTACACTCTTTTATGATGATTAACACTGATCTGGGAGCTCAAATTTATAGTGCCAAAATCATGTGAACAGTGTCACACGGTTTGACAACTCACTCACAGCTTCATGCAAGCTGTTGCACACACACACACGTTTTTGAGTGTTGTTTCATGGCATGCTTACTGCATGCATACTTCAACATGTGCTAGCTAGATTTCATTTCAAAGATGTCCATTTTCTTTCTTTTATTTTGTTTTTGCATTGTTGTGTATGTAAAATTATATAATGAATTGTAAGCAGAGGGATGGCACAAAATAAAATACAATTTTTTTTCTCAACCGTATTGTTTATTACTCAATTCGTCCCATGAAGATAGGTTTACTTCTATTTTCACACAGATTAATAAAATTAGTTAATATAATTATTATAATAAATTTTACTTATATGTTTCCTAATATATATTTTTCGACTGAATATTCGATTAGTAATCTCCAATTTTTGTAGTCATATAATAATTTGATTAATATAATGAATACAAACAATGTAATTAGCTTGCCCTATCATGTGATCCAAATGAAAGATGAAGCAAATAACAAGTTTTTTAGGCTGA
Source organism: Zanthoxylum bungeanum (assembly GCA_019454045.1). NCBI lineage: Eukaryota > Viridiplantae > Streptophyta > Magnoliopsida > Sapindales > Rutaceae > Zanthoxylum > Zanthoxylum bungeanum. The sequence goes on along the minus strand of SKCR01000469.1, from coordinate 21,620 downwards.
TAAATAACAGGCCTCTTGACCCTTGCTTCTTTGCACCAGCAGCTTCAGTTGGAGTGGAAAATCAGTCTCTTGATCTATCAATTTACCATATAAGTAATGACTATATTCATCAAATTATTTAAAAAAATGTGCGATTAAGTTATTAAAATCAGTGTCTTGATCCTTGGATCTAACATTATTATCACGGGCCCACCTCGACTTATCATGAGCAGTATGGGTGACAATTTGGGTCAGGATTCGTTTATTCGTTCGATTCGATTCGCTTTAAAAAAAATGGATTCGTTTAATAAATGGGTCAATTCGATTTGATTCGTTTATTAAACAAATCGAATACGAATTTAATCTCATTGATTCGTTTATTCGTTTAGGATTCGTTTTATTATTTTTATTTACTAGTTCTTGTTAATTTTCAATTAAGATTAGAGAAATTATAGCTAATTACCTTAGAAAAAGTAATATTTTTGATATTTAATGATGTATTTTTAGTAAATATATTAATTACATATTTCACATGTATATATTTATGAAGAATTAATGTACATCAAGTGTGGTAAATTATTTTATTAAATAATATCATGACTAGACGAATAAACGAATATTCGTATTTGATTCGTTTAATAACGAATCGAATACGAATCCTGATATTAGGATTCGTTTAATAAACGAATCGAATACGAATCCATCACATTTTGATTCGATTCGTTTAAGATTCAATACAAATTCAATTCGTTGATTCGTTTTGCCACCCCTAATTAGCAGTCACTTGAATTTGAAAAATTATAAAAAAAAAATACATATGAATATGTTTGTGTGGGTGATATTTCTTAAATTACTAAATAATTTTCAACTTAGAATGAATCTTTTATGATTAGATCTAAAGAAATGGTTGATTGGTTGTCGATTTATATATGTCGTGAATCTTAAAATCGTTTAAAATCATTGACTTCTTTGTCAATTCCGGAACCCTCTCTTTTTTTTTTTGGGGTATTTTAGTGATCGGGAATATGGAAAAGCTTTGGAATATGGGGGTCTATTATTCTTTTTTATTGCATTTAATTCAACTAATTACATTAATCGATTGTGCAATTTCCTTTTAGCTGCAAATTGGACCAAAACTTGTCAACAATAGTAGTCAGAATCTTTTCATCTAATAGCTTGACCGTTCCGAGATGAAATCTGACGACTCTCATTGCTTCTTTGACCAACTCGAACGGATAGTCGCTGACATGGATGTAAATGATGCTCCGAAAGGAGGCGTCATATACTTTTGTGGACCTTTTTTCGACCCAAACGTCGACGTTATCGTTGTCTATTTAGGGGAAGGCTTTGAAAGGGTGTTCAATGAGAGGGGAGTGAGAACGTATTGTCTATTTGAATCAGATGATTTATCAAGAATCAAAAGCGGAGTCTCGCTTTCGAGGTATCGGCCATTCGAGTCGACTTAGTAAGTCGTCCACCAGACCTTGAACCTGAATATGACATTTCAATTTATTAAATTGATTTAGAGGTAAAATAGTCTTTTATAAAAATTCTCTAACAAATGTTAACTTTTTTAACTACAAAATGGTCATTTGACACAAAATAAAAAATAAAAATGATTCAATAACATTGTCAAAATTTCGCGATGACAACTTGTATATACCTCGAAGCAGAGGTACTTTGGGAAATAATTTCCCTAGAATAGTTAACATCAATTCCAGGGACCCTCATTTTGGGGTACTTTATTGAAGGTCTATTTGTTTAGGGCACATGGGGAAGCTTTGGAATATGGGGAGTTACTTTACTATTCTTCTAATTGAATTTAATTCAACTAATTAAAAACGTCTTCGATGAGATTGTGCAACTTCCATGTAGCTGCACATTGGACCAAATTAAACTTGTGAAAAAGGAATCAAATAAATAAATGCAACTTGTGTCATGATATATCTTTTGATTTCTAATGCAACACTCAAAAAAAAAAAAGTCGAGTCAACAGCCGTCGTTTCGCCGTCTTTCTCGTGGAAAATTCTGAGGGGCCCTTTCTCAAGGACAAGTCTCTCTGACTCTGTTTTCAAAATTAAAATTTCCACAAAATAGCTTTCACAAAATACATTACTTATTCAATACAAGCAAATAAACAAAACCCAAATTATATCACCAAGTCCTCTGATAGTACAAAAAAAAAAAAAATCATGAGTCATATCTCCCTCCTCCGCCTATTCTGAAATCCATCTTCACCTTCATCTGCATCTTGATTGCCTTTCCGGGATCTGATGGCGATGATGAAATGTTCGAGGCATGCCAGAGACGCAAAACGTGTGGGCCCTTACAGGTTATCGATTATCCTTTGTGGGGTAACAATAGTAGGCCTGAGTATTGTGGTCGCCAAGGTTTCGAGCTCATATGTGAATATAATCAGTTTCCTATCCTTGAAATCGGAAATCAAAGGTTCCGAGTTTTAGCCATTAGTGATACTCCTCCAATTATGAGAATTGCTGGAGATGATTATTTAGAACCAGAAAAATGTCCTGTATCATTCCCGGAAACCAATATTACCAACCAAAATCTATTCAATTACAACGAGAACGTTCGAAACCTCAGCTTCTTCTTTGACTGCAGTGTTGCTCTCTCGTCTCCTGATAAAAATATATTTAGGTGTGGCTCAGAAGCAGGAGTTGGCTTTTACACAATCGATGGAGACTCGCTACTTAAAAATATTACCAACTCGTGTAGTAAAAGTATTAAAGTCCCAATTCTATTGAATAGAACTGATCTATTGGATGGAAGATGGAAAGATGTTTTGAAACGAGGGTTCGAGGTGGTGTATAATGCAGACAACACAAACTGTTCGGATTGTTCGTCTTCTGGAGGGATATGTGGATTTTTGTGCTTTTGCCGTGGTCAACCCAACATGACTAGTGCTTGTCCTGCTCCGGCTCGTGCTCCCACTCCCCCTCCCCCTCCCGGTATGCTCACCCTTCTTTCCCCGTACAATCATCTTTCTCTTTTTACTAGATTAGGCCCAATAAATTGCGGAGGTGCTCGTGAGGAAATTATCTGATTTTTATTTTAAAGATTGAGAAAATCTAAAATTATTATAATATTTTTTTACCTCAAAAGTGTATTAATTTTCACTTTTTCAAGATGGAAAAATTGATAATTTTGTAAGATTTCGGAAGAAAAGATTAATTTGTGCTGTATCAAGAGTCTTAGATATTACGATAATTAGTATAATCGTGTCATAGTACATACACTTGTGATAATAATTTCAACAGATCATAATATATATACATTGAGATCATCAGAATAGAGTTATACAAGTGATTAGGACTATCTAGATTAACTTGTCACACAAACTCAGCTTCTCCAATGTAGAAAATAAAAATTGCAATTGAATACTTAATATTGATCTTAGTACTTTTTTAAATATTGTCTAGGAGAATTAATACTATTAATTTAGTTTCTTCAATTAATACTTTTAATTTACATTTTTTTTGTCCCAAAAGTTAAATGTTGGTAGACACATATGTCCTTCAAATAATAGTGGGTAGATAGATATGTTTACGATAGCTTTTGGTTGGTCTGTTTATGAAATTTTTACTTATTGGATGTTTTTACTTATTGTTCTGGTTATTTTTTTTATGAGGAAAAAAAACCATATCTGGTGTGACTGGTGATGACTGATGATAATCGAAATATAGTTGATTTTACTTTAATTATTAGAATTTTGAATAATATTTTTTTTGCTCAACTCGAAAGTTCGGTATGCGATATGAGATGATCCGTGTATAAGGTGTTGAGGAAAAATAAAAAAGGATGATTGAAATTATGGAAAGTCTAGTTTTGAGGCAGATATTGCATTTTCTTAAAGTAATATTGGCCTTTATTTTGTGTTGTAAGGTTTGTAGGCAAATCATTAGAGGATACAATAAAACATTAGAGATGCAACACAATATATTGTTAAATCTTTACTTAAGAACTAATACGAGAGAATTGTTATATTTTATGAAGAAAATCGTGTCTTATATATAGGCAATCAAAGATTGCTTTCAAAAGACATGACTTTTAGTCACGTTTTCTTGCACTAGAGACTCATTGTCGCGACAAAAAAATTCCATTGTTGCGACAATGGGAGTCAGAATGATCTTCATGTTTTCAGGTCTCATTGTCGCGATAATGAGGATCCATTATCGCGACAATTGGAGTCAGAACACTCCCCACGTATTCATCTCATTGTCGTAACAATGAGGATCCATTGTTGCGATAATGGGAGTTAGAATGCTCTCCACATACTCAAGTCACATTGTCGTGACAATAAGATCTATTGTCGTGACAATGGACATGTCTTTTCACCAAATGACACAAATCAAATCAATTATTTCGGTTAAATTTCCTTTTGAATTTCATTTTGCTTTCGGGGGTGTTACCCCCGATCCCCCACTAGCAGGTCGATCACAGATGCATCAGCGTATGGCAATAACTGAACCAACAAGTATTTATGATATTCATATTATAAAACAACTTACATTGATTAATTAACTATCTTATGTTAAATATATGTCTGAATTCAACAACATAAGGTAGACGGGCAGTCTCGATATGGTCGAGGTGATAGCTTCATTAATACATTTTAAATAATAAATAGATAATTTATTTTTTTTTGAAGAAAATATAATTTACTTTTTTTTGAAGAAAATATAATTTACTTTTAAAAAAGTAAATAATTGTATTTGAAAAATTAATAAAATAAAATAATATATCGATCATACTTACATATATTTTTGTCACATAATATGGGATAAAATTATATTTAACTCCTCATTTTAATTCATATTTATATTAAGTCTCCACTTTAATTAATATTTAGAATACAATGATTTTTCGTAATACATTGAATTTAATCAATATTTATGGTACATTATATTTTCACATATCTTGATATCTGCAATGTATTTAAATTAATGATTATGATATATTAAATTTTCTACAGGATACATATATATATATATATTTTTGTTATTCCATTATGATTATATGCATATATAAAATGATATACATGATAGAACTAGAATATCCCACTTTTACTTTGATAAACGGCTTTATTTAGTGGGACGATAACCTTAATTTAGCATACTCGACCAATTTTGATAAACACTATCTATTTTTTATTCTTTTTTGGAAAATAAAAATCACAGCAATATGTGTCTATATATATCTAGTACAAATATATTTTTAAGCACTTGTTACTAATACTGAACATAAACATTGCGCGTTGAATAAGCTTTACCTTATCATTTACATACATATAATATGAGTAAACATTATAATAACTTGTTGGAAGCCGGCTTAATTTAAAACTAATTTTTTTATTGCCTTTATTATTAATTCATTTTTGTACTTTTTTTATTGCCTTTAAATCTAGGATTAGGAGTCCAAAGAAGAAATAACCAACTTGGTTTGCTCCCTCCCTGCAAAGAATGGTAGAAAATTGCTTTAAATCTCGGACTTGGAGATTTCCAACGGGCAGTATTTTCTAGAATTTGTATGAAATTTTAAATAATTTAATGAACTTACATCCAAAATAATATTTGTTCTTGACTCCACTTTCAAACTCATACACACTAACAAATATAAAACAACTAATAAACTCAAAAGACACCACTGTCAACCACTACCAACTACATTAGAATTTTTCTTCCATTATGCTTCCCTTTCCCTCCATCAATTTGCTTACTTTTCTTCTCTTCTTTCCTTCATTTTCCAAACCCAAATGGATCCCCAAATCATCTTCATCTTCACATTCAAATCTTTTCTTCTTCCATGTATCATGATGATCATATTGACCACTTTCACAATAAGGTACCCTTTTTGGATTTCTGGTGAACAAGAACCCTTTTGCGGATATCCAAACTTTGGGATCACCTGCAATGACAAAAACCCTGTGCTCACCATTTCTTATTATGTTTATATCATTAAAGACATCTTTTATTCTAACACTTCACTTCTTGTGGCCAATTCTCTTGCCTATGACGAAGAAGAATCATGCCCAACTCTTCTTCGTAATCTTACCCTTGATCGAACTCCATTCAATTTTAGCTCTGATAAAGACCTTTTTATCTGGTACAATTGCACTGAGTATCCTCCCCATTTCCCTACATATCCTATAAATTGTTCTAGTAATGCTACAGTCCATTCTTTTGCTGGTTTTCACAAGGATGTGTCAATTGAGTCGTGCCAATCTTTAGTTTCTACATCCGTGCATTTAGAGGATGATTTTGATACGGCTAGTTTAGAGCAAATGAATTATACTGAAATTTTGAAGATGGGTTTCCTCCTGAATTGGACTGCACATAATTGCAGCACTTGTGAGGCAAGTGGTGGGCGTTGTGGGTTCAGTAATAACGAATTCGTTTGCTTTTGCAAAGATAGGCCTCATCATAAAACATGTGATGATGGTAATTTCTAGGACTTTCACTTCATCTTTTCTCCAGATCTTGTTTCTTCTATTTATCATCATTTAAGTTCATTTTCTATGGACCTTCTTCTGTGATTCTCAATTGCTAGCATTTGAAATGTGCTTAAATTTGAGAATCTCATTCAAAATTCAGTCAAGTTTGCATGCAGTAATTGAAACTTTGAAGAGACTTGAGATTTTTTTCAAGCTTAGAAGAAGAAATTTTGGCACCATTGAGTTCTTCTTTTCTTTTCATTGCTTATGAATGCTCTTACTCTGTTTCCTCTGTTCTAAATGGTATTTGATCTTTTGCCTTAAATTTTGTACATGATCATAAAAGGCTGTAAGTATATTTGATATTACTTAGCTCAATATAATCTGATCATATATTAGATTACAGATTTCTAATGCAGCTTGGATTAGATATCATTTCACCAATTTTTATAGCGTCTGAATTTTCCTTTATTCCAACTAAATTGAAATTGAGGTTTTGGGTTGATTCGAGTATTTTTGTTCTAAATCTTCATTATCTTGACACAGGTGAGGATACAAATGTGTTGCTGAAGACTGGTATAGGTAATACGAGTCCTCCTTTTGTTTTAGTTGTTATAAATATATGTGCCAATAAGAATTGCTAATTGCTCTTACTCCTTTTGTTTTCCCTAAGGCGATTTTTACGAAAAAATTTCCAAATGCTTGGAATAATTTCGAAAATTTCGAGACAACATCTCAATTTCACATGTTAACGAATTAATTATATAATTAATCAAATTAATCACTTAATTAATTCAAAATCATGCAAATCCAAATCCCTAATTACTAATTAAGAGTCAACCACCATAAAGCAACTCAAGAATAATTTTAGGTCATCAAGGAGTGGCAGTGTCAAAATTCAATTGATCTAATATGTATCTAATTAAATTATATATCATATATACACACACATTAGATATAAAAATACCTGTATGTGTAGCGTTATGAATAATCCATAGTATTTTTAATTAATTTCCCTAGTACTTGTACGAGTCAAATTTGATCTAAGGACTCAAACGTCATTGTGTGTCAAGCAACACTTAGGCCCACACGATAAACTTGCATAAGATCATGTCTTCTTGCCCCAGTGGCATCATGGACTGCCAACAAGACCCAACCGGTATGAGATCCAATCGTCAGAGCCCTACTCGACATGGGTATTCCAGTCAACAATGATCCCAAATGACATCAAGACTATTGAGTTAAATATGCGCCAATGCAAGGCTATCAACAGCCCTAAGCCCATACACAAGGTCCACCAGCTCATACACCTTAAGGGAAGACGCCCATACAACCTAAAGGCATCCAGGAGCCCATACAACTCAAAAGGTCTCCAGCGGACCCTAATAATGCTATTTAATGTCTCAGCCGACAATATATGAGCAATTTAGTCAAAGTTTCCCCATATTATGTAATATCCCAATAGACATCATTCGCAATCTACACATGACTAAAACCTTCTTAATAAGGAAACTAAATATTTGGATATAGACAAACCACCTATAAACACAGTGGTACAATCTCGGTACAATAGAGATTACTCTTAATCCCGAATATCTAGGCACTCATAATTTAGTCTATTCTCTACTACTATTTCCTAAATATGATAGAAATATGAAACTTCTAAGGAATTCTAAACCGATTAAATGGGCAACTACACAACCTATAAAATGAGAGAGGTTCCAAGGGATTGAACAGGCGGATGTCTGATCATGAATAGATCGGTGACGTGACTGCCATCAAAGTGTAGAGCATAACTCATATATCCACAGTGGTATCTCAAGTCGAATGACCACTATGCTCGCTCAACTCGAGAAGATTCCTATTGACGTTGGTGTACCATCTATTGGGAAATCTTCAGTGAGTCGTTCAATATTTATCAAATAAGCACCTACATGTCTATAGGAGTCTCCCGAGACTCATGGTTCATTGGGATAAACCAGCAGACCAAGTCACGATATACGACATATACTGGTCTCAGCAGATTTTACTAACCGACCCGTGTTAGTAAATCTTGACCATGAACTTTATTTAAGGATATACATCTTATAGTGCGCTTCCCAATGTCAATTACAAACTACGTTGTAACTGCGCACTATATTGTAAATCATATGGTCTTTCTCTACCGACATTGTAGTGTGTGAAAGACTGTTAGCAATAGCTCTCGAATGTCGTTTGGCCGCTGAATATGAGACTCCACTGATTTCTGATCCTCTTGAAATGACATTAATAGTGTTGTTAATAGGTGGAGGTGGGGTTGGAGCTTCACCTTGACCGTCTCTCTCATCCCTTCGTGCCAAGGTGGCTTTCCTCTTTTCTGTGAGCAAATCCCTTAAAAATCCCTTGTTTAGCAGCTCTAGGACATCCAATCTCAAAGCTACACACTCTGTCGTCGTATGGCCACAGTCTCGATGGAACTCACACCATTTTCGGGTGTCTTTTTTCGTAGAGCTCACCATGGAGCGTGGGGGCCATTTTACTTCATTTCACATCTTCTTTAGTACTGAAACCAACTCCCCTGGGGAAATTGTAAAGTTGTAGTCTGGGAGCCTGGGTTTGCTGGCTGGTGCTTACTCCCGGTTTTTGTAAGGCATTGATCGTCGGTCAAAGTCTTTGTGGAAAGGCCTACGTTCCCCTCTCTGTTGAATTCTCCTTTCCGGATGAGCGACCATGTCGTGTCGCCTCGAAACAGCCGGCCTTCTATCAACCTGCGAGCTAGGAATGTCTTCTCTTCTTTTGTTTCTCTTGTCATCTTCCCATCTTATTTCAACTTAGGCCCGCGTCATGGCCTGGTCTATCGTGTAGCATCGGAACTTGGTTAGTTTCTTGTAGAGTCCACTTTCGTAAAGCAGTCCATTCCGGAAAGCCTCTACCGCTGTAGGTTGATGGAGATCCTGAATATTAATTCTCTCATTGTTGAAGCGAGCTACGTAGCTCCGCAATGACTCCTCTTTCCTCTGTTGGATGGTATTGAGATCATCTGTAGTCTTCTCAAGCTTACATGAACTCGCAAAGTGTTGTACGAACTTGTCTGCTAATTGCTGGTAAGACTCGATGGATCTGTATGGTAAGTTGATGAACCAGGTAAGCGCCGGTCCTGCCAACGTTTCTCTGAAGCATCTGCACATTCCAGCTTCTCATTGGCTAGGTGCCAAGCCGGTTGACATCATCTTGTATTTGTAGTGTATTACATGGTCGTTTGGATCGATGGATCCATCATATAGCTTCATTACGGGCGGGGTAAATTTTCGTGGCAATTCAACAACTACGATTGTCTCCACAAACGGGGTATTAGAAATCGCTCCAGCTCTGCTCTTTCTAATTGGCAGTCTTACCCCTGGTAGTATGGACATGATTGCTTCTTTGAATTCCATCATCTCTCTCCTAATGGAGGATGCAACTTGCTGAGCTGGGTCGAGTGAGGAAGTCGGGCCATGGGGAATTGGTGGGTTGTCGTTAACTTGCCCATCTGATGTGGGCGGGACTGTTTGATTGATCAGATTGCTGGTTTGACCAGGGACGTCGTGACGCTGAGAAGTTGAGGACAACTGCTCTAACTGTTTTTGCATATTCACATTGGAGTTTCGCATGGTCTGATTCTCCTCTTATAAAGCTTGTAATCGTTCTTGGAGCATGGCAAGTTGTACCGCCATAGGGTCTGGCACCTGTTCGTTGCCAGAAGCCATTATCAACTGTTTTGAAATGTAGAATCAGATGATTTTGCAATAATTCGCTTAGTGCCCCACGGTGGGCGCCAAATTGTGGATGCTGATTTTCACCCGAGGTCCACAATCGAGATTTAGATTTAGAGGGCACTAGCGAACCTGCAAAATGAGGGTAGAAAGAGCGAGGATGTCACTGCCCACCGATGTGGTAGGTGCCGTAGGCACTCCGACGCTCAAGTCAGTAATGTGAATAAGACAAAAGTAATGAGATTAAGGCTAGTAGTTACCTCAGTCTCCGTTTGTTAGTCGTGAGGGCATGGTATGTTGGTATGTCGAAGGTGGTAAATAATGGAACTGAGTAACATTGAATCTCCCTTATATGACATGGCTCATCTCTTTTATAGGCTCCCCTGATATGGAGTTTTTCTTCTGCCCGTTGGAGTCATTTGTAACTGATGACTTAATGGTGGGTTTTATGCCTGGTAACCGATAGCTTTATGATGGCGTTTAAGCCTGGTAATTGATGGCTTAACGGTCATCCTGGATGGATTATTCAGTGTCGATGGGCTTTGGGCTAGATCTTGGTAATGGGCCTTGGTCTTCTGAGTTCGTGGTTGGCCCAAAGGTGAAATATTGATTTTACCCTTGGGCCCAATTTTGGCCCATACAATGTGTATAATTTCTTTCCACTCGTCATCCTCACTGAATTGAGTGTCGAAGTGCCTACAACATCTACCACAACGGTGGTTATTTACTCCACGTTTATTTTGCCTCTGTTTTGCTGGATCGCTAGTGCCCCCTCATAAAAATTCTTGATTGTAATCTGAATATGAAATTCAGCGTCTACAACACTGTATGTGTGTACTTTATTAGTATGACTCTCTAGGTTCATGTATATCTGTCACGGAACACATTCTGTATCAATAATTAGCCCATTCACAAATTATGACGGCCACTGATTACCACACTGAACCATACAAGTCATGATATAGGCATATCTTATAGTCACTCTGTCATAGGCTATCTGAATTGTACCATAAATATAGAGAAGAACATCAAATCTCCATAGTGTACAATTCATAGATGTCATGACATATTTATGATCTCTCAATCAATATTTGGAACTCATTTCTATAATGAACTCTAGCAATAGATTTAAATATCACGAAGTGACACCCATCGAACAAACGGAGGTTTGGTCTAGATTGACCATTGACATGACTGTTGTCAAAGTGTAGATGATCACTCATACATCCACTTTGGTATCTCCAGTCAAAGGAATATATATGCGACTTGATTCGAGAATATTACTATTGAAGTTGGTGTGCTATCTATTAGGAATATTCTCGGTGAGTCGTTCAGTGCTTATCAAACAAATACATACATGTATATACGAGTCTCTCAAGACTTATGGTTAATTGGGAAAAATCATCGGACCAAATCTCGATATACGATATTTACTAGTCTCAACGGATTTTACTAACCAACATGTATCAGCAAATCTCAATCAATAACTTTATTTGAGAATAGACTACAATTAGTGACACCTCCCAATGTCAATTACAAGGATCGTTGAGACCTCCGTTTGAGCAAATCTCGATCGAGAATATTATTTGAGAATGTACTACAATTAGTGACACCTCCCAATGTCAATTACAAGCCTCGTTGTAACTATGTGACTACTGTATATTCTCGGGTCTTTGTCTAATATATGAATCACTAAATTTCAATTAGTTTCGATCTAAACTAAATTAAATTGAATATGTATATAAAATACAAGAGGTGTTATCATTAAATTGATAATATTCAAGAAAAAGTGATTGTTTGTATTCATAAATATGATACAGATTAGCGCTCAGAACTCCAACCCCAACAATAACCAATATCGAGAGTGATTTTTCTTTGCAAAGAGTTCTCCACTTGGTTAATAAATTATGATCTTAATTTTGTTTATTCCATTATTTGGACATAATGGTAAATGATCACAGCCATAAAAACTTTGTCATAGACTTTATATAAAGTAGATTTTTAAATTCCGTAGTTTTTAGCTAATATCAAATTCGGGATTCTTTGAATCAGAGTTAGTTCATGAATTTTGTATAGTTTTATATACTGTTCTGAATTCTGACTATTTATCGGCTTGAATTATTATTCTTACACGCGATGATCCGTCGATTATATGAAGCTTGGCGTAGGTAAATATAACCACCTCATTATTTGACTTGTTCTAATTTTTTCTTAACCGATCCTTAATCAATCTGATTTGTGTTAAATTGTTCTCGGGATAATCTTCATTAAAATTTATTGATCATTGACTGAAATTGACTAACCGGATAAAAGATAAGAGAGCACAATAAATAAATTTCAGCTATAAATATAAATGTTGAGTGTAGAGACAACTTCAGTTGCAAATGCTGTTTCCTTTTTTTTTTTTTTTTTTTTTTTTCTTTTTGTTATTTTCTGTTTGCAATGAGGATCACACGATACCCGTTTCTCAGTTTTTTAAGGTAGAAATTGGAATAGTAAAAATCCATATGAGATGCGATCCGTCCTAATTGGGTGGATTTGGAGCCCAAAACGTAGGCCCGATTCTATTTGATCATTCAAATCGGGTCAGATGCTTTAAACCAATCCGAAGTATTGTCTTAAAATTAAAACATATAATATATATTAAATCATAAACACAAAGATTAATCTCTCTTTGATGTCTCTCTCTATCATCTTCTATTATTAGTGTTATTAGATTTTCATTTACTGTAGAAAAATTATTCTGCTTGAATGTGTTTGCTTTAATTATATGCATTGTGCTGAAGATTTGAAATGATATGAAGTTGCTTGTCGTGGATTTTCATTGCTTTGGTTGCTGAAGAATTGAAAAAAGAAATCGAAGGTTTCAGTAAATTTTTACTTTCCAAAATGAGTTATTATTCTTTTTATAAAATTTTAAAATTAAAAAATGAGGATCGGGTCCCGTTTATTTTCCGCTCTAATTTGGAAACAATCGGGTATATCCCCTCCCCTTTTGACTGAGGATAACCAAATTCAAGAAAGGTTTAGGAATCCTTAATATTTCGGGTTTCAGGTTCGGGGATGGTGATCCTCTGCCCCATTGCCAATAATCTCGGGTGACCAAGCTACTTGAAAACCACTCTCTGAAGCCGGGGGCAGATTTTATTGTTTATTTGTTTCAGCGTGACTATTCTGAAGGGTATCACATATTCTTTCACCATCTAATCTAATTAAATACTTGTTTTCTTTGGGACAGGTTTAGGTGCTGCAATATTATCAATGACAATTATCTGCTTGATAATTATTTATATTTTCAAAAGGAAGAAAACCTCATTAATTCTATGTTGTAGAAAGATACCAAAGAATGATCAAGATCTTGAGGGCTTCATTAGAAGTTATGGACCTCTAGCTCTCAACCGATACAGCTTTTCAAATGTTAAGAAAATAACCAACTCATTCAAACATGAGCTCGGCCAAGGAGGTTATGGCAGCGTATTCAAAGGGAAGTTATCGGATGGTCGTATTGTAGCAGTAAAGCTTCTCAAGACAACCAAAGGGAATGGACAGGAATTTATTAATGAGGTTGCAAGCATTAGTAGAACATCCCATGTTAATGTTGTCTCATTGCTGGGATTTTGTCTAGAGGGTAGCAATAGAGCTCTTATCTATGAGTTCATGCCTAATGGATCTCTTGATAAATTCATCTACAATGGATCAGATACTAGTAGTCAGCACTTGGGATGGGACAAAATGTACCAAATTGTTATAGGAATAGCCAAAGGGCTTGAATACTTGCATCGTGGGTGCAGCACCAGGATTTTGCATTTTGACATAAAGCCTCATAACATTCTTCTTGACGAAGATTTTTGTCCTAAGATCTCTGATTTTGGAATGGCAAAACTTTGCCTTCAGAAAGAGAGTATAGTATCGATGATGGAGGCTAGAGGTACAATTGGCTACATTGCTCCAGAAGTGTTTAGTAGAAACTTTGGACAAGTTTCACACAAGTCTGATGTATATAGTTACGGAATGATGATTCTGGAATTGGTTGGATTCAAGAACAAACACAATTCTGGAGCTGCTCGTTCTAGCGAGATATATTTTCCGCACTGGATTTACAAGCATTTCGAGAGGGATTATGAATTTAAAGTTCCTGGAATTGAAAGCAGCGAGGAAAATGAAATTGCCAAGAGGATGATTGTTGTTGGTTTGTGGTGCATACAGAGTCGTCCATCGGATAGGCCGTCCATGAATAGAGTAATAGAGATGTTGCAAAACAGCACTGAAGCTTTGGAAATTCCTCCAAAGCCTTTCGCATCTTCTCCTTCAAGACCACCAATAGATTCTTCCACCATTTCAACGCCTTGACATGATGACCAGATTTGGATTGTAAGATGCTTGTAATTTTCTTTTGATTCAGGAACCGTGAAATTAAATGTTAAGATTATCTTCTCGAGTTTACCCTTCGTCCGAAAACACAACACTCCAAGAAGCTTTGAATCAAGGTTTTGACATTGTATATGATTACTGACAGGAATTCCTTATTCCTGGACTCTCTGTAAATCTTCCAGCGGAATTTGTAGATTGTGTATGTGTTAGGTGCAAATATACCTGCACATTACTACTGTAACAGAGGAATATGGCTTGTTATTAATTGTTAATAAGGATATTGGATATCCAATAGACTTCGAGATAATGTTGAATTGCTATTTGTTGTTAATAAGGATATGTCATATCCAATAGACTTTGTGTTATATTACACTTCTTAATCTATATTTAAAGGGAATCATTATTAATAATATGCAGCGAATTATTAAATCAACGTGAGTTGTGGAGGCCTAGGGTTCCTCGAATTATCCCAAATAAGTCGCTATAGGGAGGCCATATAAATGTGTTCCAATCTCTCTTCCTGTCAATAAACTTATGACGGGAGCAACTCAAGGGACACCTAACAACTTGTCATCAGAGCCAGGCATGTCCGACCAACGCCTCGACCGAATGGAACACCAGGTAATGTCCCTCAATGAAGCGATACAAGCAAGTGAAGAAAGAACACAAAAGGCATTGGAGAAAATGATGCAAGCAATGACTTCAATGACTTCCCAGTTTGAAGGCCTTTCCAAGCGAGACAGTGGGGGCCATGAAAAAGATTCGACATCAGCACACATAGGTAAAAAAGGCTGATCTGAATCAATGAACAATGTCACAGCTTGTACCAATTCAACAATGATCAAACAAAACTTTCCACGATATGATGGACATGATGATCTCACCTCATGAATTTGTCGAGTTGAGCAATTTTTTGAGTTTCAACGAATTGAGAAAGGTGACAAAGTCTCATTAGCTGCGTACCATCTAGATGGAGATGTGCAAATGTGGTACCAGCAATTGAAGAGAAGAACCGCAGAACTCAATTGAGATAAACTAAAATAGAAACTGCACTTATGTTATGGACCAACCACGTTCCAAAATGTTTTTGGGGACTTAACAAAGTTACGCCAAGAAGGGGAAGTTAGGGAATATTATCTCAAATTTAGTAAGGTTTTGAGTATGGTTGGAAGCTTGACAGAGGAAAAGTAGATCAAATGTTTTATTAGTGGGTTAAAAGATCATATTGAGACAAAGGTGCAGGTAACCAGCCGAGCCACCCTAAGGTGCAGGTTACTGTACTATCGGCTTCTGTTCCAATTACAATAATTCTGCCTTTATACGGGAACTTAATGACTTGATGTAATGTAGAAGGAACCCCTCTAAGATTGTGAAAACAGGGTCTGTTAAAGAGGAGTGCAAAAATGGCTGAGATATTGATTACTGTCAATTTCATCTCTCTTCTATGGGCCCCACCTTGACTATTGTTGTGAAAGTTCTATCCACTCATATTTTTCTATCATCGTAGGCTTTGATGGTCATATAGGAGGGCACTAGTTCCTCCATTCAGATGTCGATCCTTGAAAGGATTTTCAATGGGCAAACATTGATGGAAGAGCTATCATCCACCATTACGAACGAAGTCTTCTTGCCCTTAATATCCACTCTGATGAACAGAGGTCTGTTATGATTTATTCCATCTATAGAAAACTCATTCTCAGTAAAGGTAATGATTTTTTTGGATTCTTATTGAACAGAACACTGGATCTGCATTTGTCGGTACCATTATTTTTCCAATAGCCTCAATCATAGCCCTCATATGCTCCTATGAGGAGCATAACAGCTCCCAAATACTAATATATGCTCCAGTCCTCTTTAGCTGTTGGAGCACAATGCTTTCTTCTTCATTTTCTTCCCTATTTTTTCTCGCCTCATCTTCTTCTATCCCTTTCTTATGGGCATCATTGTAAAATTGACCGCTTCTAATCATTTTGTTGACCACTTCCTCATTACCATATGAGAAGTCATCCTAAAACTTATTGCGTTCCTCCATTTCACTATCATCGCTATCCCAAATCCCCTGATATAGCTTGTTGGTGAAAGTTTTTTAGGACATAGTCTTTAAATAGGCTAGTGTTGATTATATAATTGGGTGATGGTATGATATATGGTTTGGTAGAGGGTTTCTGTTTGTGTTGGATTAGTTCTTTTCGAGGTCTGAGATTGTTTGGCTATCGATTAGGTCTTGTACCTCGTGTATAAAACATGTATAATTATCTGTGTCGTGGCCTTTCTGTTGGTGGTGATGGAAATATAAGTTAAGGTTAATGTGGCGAGGCATAGGGTTTGGTAAAGGCTTAGGTTCCAAGGGTGCCAGCAGGCATTGCTTCTTTAATATTTCAAATACCTTTGATAAAGGTATGCCAAGGTTGGATAATTTTCTATTATGGATAGTGGTGATTTCAGAGGGACTAACTTTAGTTCCTGATGGTCCCTCGGTTGTCTTGCGATTTTGGCCATAAGAATTTCTATTTTCAGCCTCGTTTTCGTCGATATCTATGCCAGTCTCCTTCAACTGCCAAAAATCTAAAATCAGTAAGGTCATCATCCTCAATTTGTTGTAAATAGAGGGTTGGTGCCCTTGATAATCATTTTAATTTGGTCATTCTCTGAGGGCATTGTCTGTATTTTCAGTAGTTGGCTCATTCAGCGGTCAATAATTTCTTTAAAATTCTCTTCGGGTTTTTGCTTTGTATTCTCCAAGCCATGAAGCTATAGACCAATGTCCATGTCGGTCATATATTGATTTACGAACTCCTCAGCCAATGTCCTCCAGTCTTTCTTTACTTTTTTGTCTAAGTTTTGGTACAATAATATCGATGCTCATTTGAGTGATATCCCAAAAATCTTCTATACCTGGTGTTGGGACATTCCAAACGAACTGATCATTGACATATATTGACGAAGATGTGCCTTTGGGTCTTCGCTCATATTGAATTTATCATTTCAGGCATTTTGAATTGTGCATGCAATTGTTTTTTGAATGCCATTGTATTATAGTGCAACAGGTCTTCATATTTGCCCTTAATTTTCTAGGCAATCGTTTCCATTTGCTCATTCAACCTTTGGAGTTCAATTTCAGTCTGCGATCTAACTGCTCTTCCAGTAGCATATCCAGCCATGTCATCATCATCCAACACAAGGGTTTCCTCATTAGCTCTATTCTCAGGCCCCTCTTGCCTCCTCTCACTAGTCTTGGTCCTGTCGTCCGAGGTGCCGTGTTGACTGCCACTATGTTAACAATGGTGTTGGCTAAGTTATTCAACCATCTTATTCACTGAGGTCTCCAACTAATCAATGCGAGCATTGTTACTTCAACTGTTATAATTTCTTGCCATTTCTGCTTCTGTTATTTGCTTCTTAGTCAATCTTCCTTATTCTATGACCCATTGTGCCACTATGATGGCTGCAAAACAAAAGGTGTGCATGTAATGCATGCTCAATTAGCATTTATCCTATAACCTTATTTCTCCCTCATACATGGTAAGTCTATATCTGCCATAGGTTTGGCTTAGTCTATGCACTAACAAGAGGTACACAAACTCATTCTCTCATATATTATAAAGGGTGAACCTTGGCTACCTTTGTTCCGCTCCATCAATAGAATACAAATTCCATCCATTTATAAAAAAAAAAATCTAAGCCTAATATGTTAGTAATCTCGCCTATTTTGGGATGGACTTAGAATATTTAAGAATATCTAAAAGGGTAAAATAAGATGTACCCTTTCTGGATGAAAGTCGGTACGAGTATCAAAATCATGTTTTAGCTAACTTGAATTATAACCAACTATTTCAGGCCCAATTAGGTTTCTCATACATGGTAACAAGTTATCTTTTCGAAGTATTTGGCCTAGTTATCATAAAAATGTAAAATTATCCCAATTGAAAAGGCCCAACAAGTTTTACATCTCATGACAAAAGATTGAAGTTACTTCAAATTATTGGGGGCTCAAACACAAGCAAAAATGAGGCACCTATAGGATGATCAAATATGGGCTTTTTTGTGGTCTCATAAAGGTACAACTTAGGCTTTTATCGGCGAAGATTTGCCCACAACTAGATCACTCAACTCAAGGGTTCGATCGACTAAGTGAACACATATTGTTTACACCTAAGGATATAAATGATTGCCCATAACTAAATCTCCATACTCAAGGGTCCAATCAACCATGTGAATGCACTTTAATACCCAAGGGAACATGCCAATAAGTAATGGTTATCATTGTTGGAGTTGGTACATGGAACGCCAATCCGAATAATATATTGTATATTATATTTTATTATTTATTAATAAAATAACTATATTTTCGTTTCAATCGTATTAATGGTAATGTCATTATGCATATTAGATTTAAATATAAATATGCTTAGAATGACGTCGATCTTAGAATAATAATGTAGTAATACTGGACACTAGGTGGTTCGACATTGGGATAATATTACTATTATAAACTATTTTTAAAATCTTTTATATTGGAATTGGAGTTCCAATAGTTTAACCCGATGTACTATGAGCTTAAGAAGCTCGTATAGACATGTGGTATTCGTTGGAGCGAATACTGAATCTCACAAGTGATTCCTAATAGTTGAAAGTACACACCACAGTCAATAGGAATATCCTCGAGTCGATTTACATATGTGATCCTTTGATTTTAGGATAACATTGATTTTGTATGTGATCCTCCAAACTTTAATTCCATATATGTAAGAGACCTTTCATGGTCTGATCATCAGATATTCGTTGAGTATGAACCGATGTACTCATTAATCAAGTGTGCATCAAGATAAGATCCATCGGCTTGTATGTGTACTATAAGAGGTTTCGGTATTCATGTGAGTAAGTCACGATTCTTAAGACTTTGGCCAAAGCCGATCACCTAAGGTTGATCGCATATATCAGAAATTGTGTTTTGATTAGTTGTAAAGAATCGTGGACATCTTGACATGAGATGTGCACCTCAGAAACTTGACTGTGTAATCTATGTTTCCTCAGCACAACTCGGATAGCCTACGATGGAGGGATTGTTAAATATATGTGATGACCTTGACTTGTATAGTTTAGAAAGGTCGTTCATGTTCTTCGTGAATTCAGAGGTGGCCAAATTGCGTACATATAAACTATGGTTATATAACGAACATGTCTAGACCTTAAGAGTCCCACAATATGAAGTGTACTCGTTGATTACTTGGATAACCGATAATATTTGATATTATAATTATCAATTAAAATAATTAGTGTTATTGGATAGCATTAATTATTTAGTTTGACCCAATAGGATTAATCCAAAATCACATAAGGTATTTTTTTGTAATTTCATAAATATCTCTACCATAGGAGAGTATTTTGATAATTACAAATATGTAATAATATGTGCATTTGTCTTGATTTAATTAGATTAAATCAAAGTGGTAGACAATGAACTAATTCATTTGTTAAACTTTATATTGATTTAATTGGATTAAATTAAAATGGTAGATAAATATGATTAGTCGCACCTAATTATATATATTTGGACAAATTGGATTAAGCCAACCTAAAAGTTGATTAAGATTTTTATTAATTAAAAATTATATAAATTTTTCTATAAAAGGTAAGCTTGAGCAAATTTTTAATTAAGTTTGAGTTTAAGAAAGTTATGCTTGTGAAAGCTAAAACAAGTAAGAATTAGAATTGTTAGCGTGAGTAAAAGAAGTGTTCAACAAGGAAAAATCAATATTGGATATTGGAATGAAGCTTTCTAGCATTGAAATAAAGATTGGATTTTGGAGTCAAGCTTGTTAACTTGAGAGTTCTCTATAATATTTCAAAAAAGAGAAGAATATTAGATATTGGAATCAAGCTTACTAGGTAATTTTGATATTATCTAAAGTTATGTTTTCATTAGTGAGTTATTATTAGTGAAATAAATAGTGATTTATTATGTATTGGAGACATAATAACACACCTTAATGTTGAAATTAGGCTAATAAATAAGGGTGGCAGAAAGCCCAGGCCCGGGCCGGACCCGACCCGACTGGCCCACCCGGGGCAAAAAAGCTTGAGCACAGCCCTTTGATCAAAGCCCGGCTCGGGTCAAAACCAAAAAAATATATATATCACGGAGCTCTTAAACCAGGTGTGTCCTGCCATGGCTGTTTTGACAAAGCGTAAATCCTTGAGAGGTAGGAAAGTGATAAAGTCTTTGAGCTGTGATATAAAAGCTTCTTGATCATGGAGCTAGAATCGATTATTATTCCTTTCCATTTTTCCAAAAAGGCCCGAGAAGTGGTAGAATATGAGTATGAAAAATTGAAAGAAGCTTGAAGATAGGAAAAATATGAGGATCATAAATAATAGTGGAGTGCAGCATATCAAGAGTTCAGTAGATCGATACCCTTTTGAATTTTTTTTTTGAAAAATTTCGGGCTAGTTTTGGCCAGGGCCCGAGCCCGACTCGACAGAAGCTCGGGTCAAGCTTGTTAGCCAATTTTTTTTTTGTTCGGGCTCGGGCCGGGCCTTTCAAAGCTCGGGCCTGGCCTGGCCCGTTGCCACCCTTACTAATAAATTGTGTATAAATGTTTTGGAAGGATAAATACAATATGATTGTGATTGGGTAAAAACGATTATGTGTACATAAACATAAAATTAGAGTTTGGAAGTTCTAGATAATAGATTGGGCTATAGCTACCATTCTAGAATCATTTGATCACTTTTGGCTGACTTAAAATTATTAATAAGTCATTTCATTATGGGATTCTATTTTGGTTTATATTTTGATTCAAAGAAACACACACACACACACACACACACACACATATATGTTTAACATGTGCTGAGGTTGGTTTTGAAATTAAATTATTTTTGGTGTATTTTAAAAGACGTTTAAGTTTTAAAAATAATAATAAAAAAATTCATCAGGTATGCATGGATCCAGCTGCTACATGCAGTGCACACGCTACGTGTGCACCAAGTACGCATGCGTGCACTCGTCCTGGGCGCGCTAGGCATGCATGACCCGATTTTTATGCGAGACTCGATTTTTCTTCCGTTTAATTTTTTCGGACTCTGAT
>SKCR01000468.1:0-29064 GCA_019454045.1 Zanthoxylum bungeanum | reverse complement strand
TTAAATGATTACTAGTATCTAACATGTTGTTTAATTGATTTGAAATAGCGACGATTCTAAATTTAAAGGCAAGTAACTAAAATTGTTGAAAAAATATTTTGAGAAAATTCAATATTAAAACTATCTAGGGTTGTGATTTATTCCAATATTATTTAAAGATAAAGTGGTTATATTATAATTGGGTAATTTATTGATTTATTAACCTGGAACACTAATGTATGTAAAAGCATCTTCCGATGGTCAATTACAAATACCTAGTATAATCCAATTGAACCATATGTCTATGTCAACCAAATTACCTAGATTCATTACGATTAAGTTCCAATTAAGACTACCCCCGCCCGACAGGTATATTCCTATCCTGTAAGGAAATCTATTGAAAGGGTTATCTATCCTTAAGGAAGATCGTGGGCTATTGAGTCTAAGGTCTTAAACTTAAAATCCCTATGTCTAGTTCATTTTAAGTTTACCTAATCAATTAATTAATGGCCTGTTATTAAAGAGCATTGAGAATAAGACTCAATAAATAAATCTTTATATTACCCAAATTATAATCTAACCCTTATAAACCCGTGACATTGAATTTCATCACAACCCTAGATACTAACTTAGTTATTACACATAGCTAGGGCTCGTAAAAAACTTGAAAATAAAAGACATAAAATGCTGAAAAATAATTGCGTTAAAATAAATACTGAAAAGTAAAAATACAATAAAAATAAAATGCTAAGGTAAAAGGAATTACTTTTACTATTACTAATTTAGAAATCTCCCAATAAAATAATATATAAACTTGTGATATTATTTAACCACCCGACCAATCTGGCGGTATCCTGATTAAGTCCAATTAAGTCCAACCAGCCATATAGGCGGTAATATTTGTCCATAATCCAGCCATAAAGGCGGTACCAAAATAAATTTATTAACCGACCAATCTGGCGGTATCCTTTATTAATCAGGTTTAAACCAACCGAAATTAAATATACCAACCGACCAATATAGCGGTTTCCTTGATTAAGTCAGGTTTAAACCAGATAAAATAAATTTATTACCGACCAATCTGGCGGTATCATTGATTAATCAGGTTCAAACCAACAGAAAATAAATATACCAACCGACCAATATAGCGGTTTCCTTGATTAAGTCAGGTTTAAACCAGATTAAATAATTTCCCAACCGACCAATATAGCGGTATCATTTATTAATCAGTATTTTAATTAGTAAATATATTATTTTTAAGGGAGATTAAACTAAAGAGCAACAGTAAAAGAATTACCTTTCACCTTAGCTGGAGGAATTACTTCATCATGGTAAATAGTAAAACTGTAAAAAAATAAAGAAAGTAAACTATTATTATTACAAAAAGTAATTAAAATTAAATTACAAAAGTAAAAAAAATTAAAAACTAATTTTTTTTAGAGAGAAAACTCTCTTTACACGTAATTTGAAGAGAGAGAATAACAACTGAAAAATGAAAATTCGCGCTGGTATTTATAGGAAAATTTTTCACTGTTCGGGCGTCGCGACGCCAAGGTCCTCAGCGTCGCGACGCTGGATTTGTCGACGTGGCACAATGAGAAGGCGACACGTAGCAAGGCGGCTGACTGTTCAAGCGACACGTGGCAAGGCGGCTAAGACTCAATTATTGTGATGACGTCATTGATGACGTCATGCTGATGTGGCGATGACGTGGTACTGACGTGGCGATGACATGGCGCTGGCGTGTGTTGGCGTGTGTTGCAATTGTCGGCACAATAGGATTGCTACACGTGGCGACACGTGTCACGCGGTGATTGGCTGATGTTGAGGTGTCAAGTTGACTTGGTTGACCTGCTGACGTGGACGATGATGTGGCAAGACGCGTGGCATGTTGACTCGTTGTCCGCTGACGTGGCTGATGACGAGGCGACATGTGTCAAGTCTGAGTGTCGGCAGCATATGATGTTGACACGTGGCACGGCGCACGTTAGCAGATTGGATGTGATGGTGACACGTGGCACGGCGCAATTTAGCAAAGTCAAACTTCTCAAATTGTGACATGTTGACCCGGCGCACTTTAGCAGATTCGGCGCATGCTGGGCGTCGCGACGCGGAAAGTCTGGGCGGCGCGACGCTGGAATTTACCAAAATGCCCTTTTTCGCCAATTTTCACTGTTTTGCTCCAAATCACCTCCAGAATGTCCTGAAACTTTATTTATCTACAAAATAACACAAAACACATCAAAACATTCACAAAACTCAAGAAACAATACAAAATATTAGGTTAAATGAGTGGGAAATAGTGATATAAATACCACTCATCATTCCCTTGTCTGTTGAAATTGTTGACATAATTCACCGTCTCTTCATGTGGTTTGGTTCTGGTGCTCCTCCATATGGTGAACTTGTGGATCCAGTGATGTTCACACTTGCGTACTAAGTGTTTCTAGACATTTGCATATCTGATCCAGCCTGGTATTCACTGCTGTGTTTGCTCCAACTTCATAATTCCTGCAATTCTTTGGATCATGCTCCTTTCTGTTGGCCACAAGGAATTGTTGTTGGCCATTTCTTCGATTAGGTCCCAGGCTTGATCTTCTCCTTTTGCCATCAAGGCTCCTCCAGCAGCAGCATCGATTGTGGTTCTCATTATTCCAGAAAGTCCATTGTAGAAGGTCTGAACTTGTAGCCACTTTGGAATCTCATGGTGAGGACATTTCCGGAGTAAATCTTTGTAGCTTTCCCAAGCTTCGCAGAGGGATTCTGAATCTTGTTGTACAAAGGATGTGATGTCATTCCTCAATTTCCGGTTCTGGCTGGTGGAAAGTACTTTGCAAGAAATTTGGTGGCTAAAGTGTTCCAAGTTGTGATAGAACCTGCTGGTAGTGAATGTAGCCAAGCTTTAGCCCTGTCCTTCAGGGAATATGGAAAAACTCGCAGTCTCATTGCTTCTTCTGATGCTCTGTTGTAGTTAAAAGTGCCGCAAACTTCCAGGAAGTTGCTGATGTGGGAATTATGATCTTCAGTTGCATTCCCCCCGAACTGAACTGACTGCTGAATCATCTGAATGCATGTTTTGATGTCACACGCATTTGCTGGTAAGGGAGGAAGTACAATACAGGAAATGAGTCTGTCAACCACCGGAATGGTTCTCTCTCGAATGGGAATTGGTGGTGCAACGTTCAAAGGTTCAGGTTCCATGTTGACTAAAGCTTCTTGGCCTTCTCGCCTTTCCCTTCTCAACTGTCTGATGGTTCTTTCAATTTCTGGGTCAAGCGGTCGGAGTTCAAAGCTTCTGGTTCGTCTCATGAAGTTTCTGAGAACCTGAAACACAAGAAAACAAAAACAATAAGTAAAAAGAAATTAGATACAAGTAACGTATCTAACCCCTAAATTAATAGTGAAAGATAAATAAGTCCCCGGCAACGGCGCCAAAAACTTGACCGGCGTAAACACACACGTATAACGCAAGCGCACGTATCGTTCAAGTAGTATAAAAATATCGATCCCACGAGGACTTAATTCCTACTGTTGTTATTAATTGTTGAATCTATTTATTTACAAATATCTAATTAAATGGATAAGAGAGATATTGTTTGTTTGATTGGTTGAATGGCTTTACTAAATAAATAAATAAATAAAAAGACAAAAGAAAATACTAAAGAAAATACAAAAGACACAAAGATCTAGGGTTGTGATTTCTTCCAATACCATTTTAAAGATGAAGTGATTATTATATAGATGGGTAAAACATTGATTTATTAATCTGGAACACGAAATTATGCGAAAGCATCTGTCGATGGTCAGACACAAATACCCAGTGTAACCCAATTGAACCATATTCCTATGTCAACCACATTATCTGGATTCATTAAGATTGACTTCCAATTATGGCTACCCTCGCCCGACAGGTATATTCCTATCCTGTAAGGAAATCTATTAAAGGGTTATCTATCCTCAAGGAAGATCGTGGGCTATTGAGTCTAAGGCTGAAACCTAAAATCCCTATGTCTAGTTCATTTTAGATTTACCAGATCAATTTTATTAGTGGCCAGTTAATGAAAAAGCATTAAGTTTAAGACTCAATAAATAAATCTTTATATTACCCAAGCTATAATCTAACCCTTATAAAACGGTGATATTGGATTTCATCACAACCCCAGATAACTAATTTAGTTACAACACATAACTAGGGCTAGTAAAAACTTGAAAATAAAAGACATAAAGTAAAAATGCGGTAAAGTAAATACTGAAAAGAAAATTACAATAAAATAAAATGCTAAGGTAAAAGGAATTACTTTTACTACTACTAATTTAGATATCTCCCATAAAATAATATATAAACTTGTGATATTATTTTACCAACCGACCAATCTGGTGGTATCCTGATTAAGTCAAATTAAGTCCAACCAGCCATATAGGCGGTAATATTTGTCCATAATCCAGCCATAAAGGCGGTACCAAAATAAATTTACCAACCGACCAATCTGGCGGTATCCTTGATTAGTCAGGTTTAAACCAGATTAATTGAATTGCCAACCGACCAATATAGCGATATCCTTTATTAATCAGTATTTTAAATAGTGAATATATTATTTTTAAGGGAGATTAATCTAAATAGTAATAGTAAAAGAATTACCTTTCACCCTAGCTTGGGAAATTACCTCCTCATTACTGAAAAGTAAAAACTGAAAAATTAAAGAAAGAAAAGTATGTGCGTAAAAGTAAATTGCGGAAAGTAAAAACTGAAAAGTAAAGAAAAGAAAGTGCGAAACTGAAAATTAATTATTGAAAACTAAAAATAAACAAACTAGATACAATCTTCTTATTTATTCATTAAGAATTTCAAAGAAGAAAGTATGAATTTTACAAATGAAATGGCTTGGTATTTATAGGCAAAATTTTTCCACCATCAAATCATCCATCAAATTCTCCACCAAATCCATTATTAATTTCTCCACTAATTACTCCACCAAATCCATAATTGCTCCACTAATTGCTTATCTTGTTTGGTGTTGATTTGATAATTTTATTAATTATTAATTAATTAATATTTTGCTTTGAAAATGATTGATAATGACTTTTAATAATTACACTCCACACACTTCTGGATGGTTCATCAATTTCGGTCATGCAATCATCAGAATTTGAAAATATGTAATCTTTAAAAGTTGTAGATCTTTGAGTCTTCTTTAATCTGGAACTTGAATCAGCTCAATCCGATATCTGAGTAAAAAGGTATGCCCAAAATACAACAGATGCACAAAACTGGAATTTCCAAAACTGCACTTCGTCAAAACGCCCTTTCAAGTTTCCAATCTCCAAAATTAAAATATCAAGTCCAATAATTGCCCTTATTTGTCCCATATTTCATCCTAAATGATTTCATTAAGACCCGATATTATTTTATCTGCAAAATAAACTAAAACACATCAAAACGTTCATCAAACCCGAGAAACTAAATAAAATATTAAGTTAAAGGGGCGGTAAATATTGATATATTTTCCGCTCATCAGTATGTTGTTATAAACATGTCCACTGCTGGTTTTAAAATTTGATTTTAGAAACTGGTTGTGGTACATAAATATATATATATTGATGTGCGGGATCTGCTGATAAGCAG
Source organism: Zanthoxylum bungeanum (assembly GCA_019454045.1). Lineage (NCBI taxonomy): Eukaryota > Viridiplantae > Streptophyta > Magnoliopsida > Sapindales > Rutaceae > Zanthoxylum > Zanthoxylum bungeanum. The sequence continues at coordinate 23,462 of SKCR01000468.1, read as the reverse complement.
GATACTGACTTCAGATGAGATTGACCTGCGAGTCGAAAACGGGACGAGAGTCGCTATTTTAACCGTAGAAACCTAAATTTAGGAACTACCATTTGGGTATGTACCTAAATTAGGAAACTATTAAAAATGTACCTAGTTTGACTAGAAACATTATCTCTATATCTAAGTTTAACATGTTGCGGGTATACCTTTTATATTCAAGAACACTAAGTGTTTTATTTTATAAAGATGATATTGAGATAAACACATTAGATGTGAATAATAGTATTTATATTTTGAATATAAATGAATCTCAAATATATAAACATGACAAACAAATAGCTCAAACTGAATTAATCAGATGAGACTTATTTGTGGCATTGGTGTCTGTGACACATTAACAAGACTCGTATATCCACACTTTCGAAGAGTGTGTACTAGGACGGATTTGATTCTAATCAAATATTGTCTACGAATCTAGTTTATTGGGCAAAGTGCCTAAAACATCTTTTACTTGGTAAAAGTGCAAGTGCCACCGATCTGTTAGCCCTTGTTCATAGTGACGTAAGTGGGCCCAAATCTAGCAAGGATAGAGGTGGATATGAATACTTTGTAACCTTTGCGGATGTGGCATCGCGTTATGGTTATGTGTATCTTAATGAGACACAAGTCAGAAACTTTTAAAGTTTCAACTCGAAGTTGACAGACAGACTGGCTAAAGTCTTAAACCGTCACGGTCAGACTGTGGTGGAAAATACTTAAGCAATAAGTTTCTCGAATATTTGAAAGAGTATAGTATTCTTTCGTAATGGACTCCTCACGAAATATCTCAATTTGATGATGTGTCTGAATAGAGAAACTAAAATTTGTTGGACATAGTAAGGTCAATGATGAGTCGCTCTGAGCTACCAATTTCCTTCTAGGGATACGCATTTAAACAATGCAATACTTATTTTGGGAAGGTTCCATGAAAATCTATTCGACAGACTTCATATTAGATATGAACAGGAAAAAAACCGAGTTTTCTCATTCCTGAACATTTGGGAATGCTGGGCATATGTTTGGATGATACCAAACAAGAACCCAAATCGGATAAGTACCTAATTTATAATTGGTTATCCTAGGGAAGCCAAAGTATAGTACTTATACAACTCACAAGAGAACAATGTAATTGTTGCTCTCCATGCGGTTTTCCTAAGAGGAATACCCATATGCAGTGGTAAGTGGGAAGAAAGTAAAACTCGATGAAAATCAGAGTAATACTATTCTAGGCACCGATTCCTTAATGGAACACAAACAATTCATCAGAGATGAAACCATACCATAATATACGAATACACAAGAACCGCGTAAGTCGGAGAGAGTCAGAAAACAACCTGGGAGGTATGGGTTTCTGATCTCACCTCATGAAGATGTCAATCTTATTGAGGAATACGAACTAGCTACGTATGAGGAAGTGATACAAAGTATCGACTTCCTATTATGGTAAAGTGCCATGATGTCCGATATGGATTCCATGTATACCAACCAAGTTTAGAAACTGGTTGTTGTATCGAAAGGCATTGTGCCTATTGGTACTATATGAGTCTTCAAGGAAGACATACATTGATAGTAACATACAAATGTACAAAGCTATGCTTTTAGCGAAAAGGTATCGTTATCAACATTGTGTCGATTATGATGAAACCTTTTATCCGTTTCCATGATTAAATCCACTTGGATAATGCTTGCTAATGCTGCTTGTTTCATTTATGAAATATGGCAGCTGAATGTTAAAATCGCTTTCCTTAAAAGGAAACCTTTTGGAGGATGTTTACAACATCCTGACGGTTTTGACGTACCAAAACATGCAAACAAGGTTTGCAAGTTAAATCGATCCATTTATGGATTAAAGCAAGCATTGCGTCCTTGGAACTATAGTTTTGAAGTAATCATAATGGTATATGATTTAATTCAAAATAAAGATAATTCTTGTGTGTATAAGAAGGTGGGTGGGAGCGCACTGACAATGATTGTCCTATATAATGATGACATGTCATTTCTTGGAAATGACATTCCCATAATACAATCGGTGAAAGCTTGGCTTTCATGAAAATTCTCCGTAGACTACTTGGGAGAGACAACATTTACTCTAGGAATAAGGATCTACTGGGATAGATCTAAATGTCGTTGGCACTCTCCGAGAACTCGTACATTGAAAGATATGTACGTGACCTGGTGTCTCATATACTTTGAGCATATGGAGTCACAATCATGCCATTCCAAGTGATAGTCACTGGATTGATGTTAAGAACATCCTTAAGTATCTTAGATGAACTAAGAATGCTTTCTTAAACTATGGAGAAGGAGAACTTGAAGTGACTGGGTTCACTGTTGTAAGTTTCATAACCGACAAAAACGACTATAAGTCGTAATCAGGGTAATATATAGTTTGAATAACGGAACAATGAGCTGGAAATCTTCCAAGCAAGATACTGTTGCCGAATAAACAACAAAAGAGGAATATTGCTGCAGCTGAGGCAACAAAAAAAGCATTTTGGATCTATAATAATCATAACTAGATTAGGTATAGTTCTAAAAGCGGCTGAGCTAAGCTACAACACAGGCTAAAGAATTAATGGTCTCATCAACGATCCAAGTATGTACTTCAACTGTTTCATCTGATTCGTAAGATCATACATCGTGGCAATGTGATGATCGAATAAATCGCATCAGATGATAACTTTGCAAATCCGCTGACGAAAGCAGTTTCTCAGCAGAAGTTTGAGCGACCCATACATAGTTCAGGTGTATGACACTTGAGTGATTTGCTATAGGCCAAGTGGGAGATTGTTGGACAATTATGACCCATAGCATCACTATATGTACAAAACATGGTGTTGTTGTACAAATTAACCATGTGACAAAGGAAATTGCTTTTTTATCATTTGTAATTGGATTACCAAGATACATAAATGATAAAAGTCCATATGATTAGTTCCAGATTAATAAGATATGAGACAGTATTAATCCAATAAGGTTTAATCATTAAAATATCCCTAGTCGTATTATTATCGAGATTGGACATCAATAATGCGGAATAGACTAGTATTTCACTTGTGCGCGTTGTGGGAGCATAACGACATAATTCTCATATATTTAAGTATTGGATACTTATGCAAGTGTAATAGGAGGTTGTGTTTACCGATGGTGGGGAAACAGCTTCACTCTGGATAGACCCCTCTGTGGGACACAGGAACTGGACGACGCATGTTATCCCGGACTCGCGGCCCGGTTGGGAGTATGGAATAGTCCGGGGGACTAAACCGGAGAATAATGGAGTCGCCACCCGGTGTGAACCGAGAAAATGAGATTTAAGGCCGCACTTACCCCTCGCAAGGGAAGACCTCAAACCTTTGGGTTCGGAATGGTCCCTTACTTATGTCACTTGTAATGAAAGGATTTATATAATAATTTAATCAAGCTCAAGTAACACTTATTTCCAAGAGTGTCATGCTTCTAAGTTCACATACATACATCAACAAGTTCATCTAAATTTACATGTAACACATATCCGAATTTGCATACAGCCTATTAGCATGTAATCTATGTCTCAACTTGCATACATAAAGATTAATATACGGCAAGCATACAAGTTAATAAACACATTATACTCATACATGTGGGGAATACAGATGAACGACACCTACACAATCTTGCATAATGCATAGAAACAATCAGGTTTATCATATGAAGGAATAGCTACTAGGGACAATTATGTACGAAATCTGATGAAACACTAAGAAGATGCGTGCACGTTCGCGTAGCCTTTGATAACGCGTTCGAACAGTGAACAGAAGGTTCACATTCGTATAGTGTTCGAGAACGCGTTCGAACGGAACCAGACCTGATGCATGATGGAACTAAGAAAGTGCGTGCGCGTTCGCGTAGCGTTTGTAAACGCGTTCGAACGGTAAACAGAAGGTTCGCTTTCGTATATTGTTCAAGAACGCGTTCGAACGGAACCAGACCTGATGCATGATGGAACTAAGAAATTGCGTGTCGTTCGCGTAGCGTTTGTAAACGCGTTCGAACGGTAAACAGAAGGTTCGCGTTCGTATAGCGTTCGAACGGAACCAGACCTGATGCATGCAATACATTCATAAGCAAACAAATCCACAATGTGGGACCTCACGTATCCGATTGAACTCATCTCACATCCAACCGAATATACACCAATCGGCGCGGTAAAGCATCGTGGTAAAGGATTTTAACCCCTCCAAATAGGGGACCTTTAATCTGACTTACTAAGCCCATGTGCTCGATCGCATCATGCATACAAAGAATAAAGAAACAATAATATCAAACTTAGTATGCCCGATTGAATGTATATTGCATTCAACCGAACACACATCAACCGACGCGGCGAAGCATCGTGGTAAAGGATTTTAACCCCTCCAAATAAGGGACCTTTACTCCGACTTACTAAGCCCATGCACTCGATTGAATCATGCATACAAAGAATAAAGAAACAATAATATCAAACTTAGTATGCCCGATAGAACGTATCTTGCATTCAACCGAACACACAACAACCGGCGCGGCGAAGCATCGTGGTAAAGGATTTTCAACCTCTCCGAATAGAGGACCTTTCATTGCACTTACTAAGCCCATGCGCTCGATTGTATCATGCATACAAAAGTAACATACAGAATTCAAATAACAGAAAATAAATAAACCGAAGCAATATAAAACAAAAGATGGCGCCGTTTACTCAAGCGGTACGTGGAGTTGTATCCCGAGTACATATCATACTACCGTCCATTCAGAATCGGCTATGAAATTTATGTCCGGGTTTCCATCCGATATACCTCGAGAGTTGACACATCTTTTATTTTATTCCAAGTCCACAACATACAATATTTCATGATACGTGCATATTTATCTACTCAAGGGCCACAACATGCACTTTAGCATAACAATCATGCGAACAATACTCAATAAATAATGAAAATAAAACAGAAAACGAATGTGGAAAATACCCTCAGGTCTAACCTTTTTTGCCGACTTTCAGGCTTGCGTTTCATGGATGTCGGAAGGGTAAAGCTCCTCAACTTCTCCGGTTAACTGGTTTAGCGTCCTAGCTCACTGTTTTGCTATTTTGCTTGCTGTTCGGCCTCCGTTCTGCTGCTGTTCGGCCTCTGTTTTGCTGCTGTTTCCTCTATATTTTATGCTCACTGTCAGGTCACTATTTTGACATTTCAACGGACTATTCCGAGTGTTTTTTTGTGGGTTTTTAGTGTAGTCTTGTGTGATTATTTTAAGGATTATAAATGCAGTTTTTATGTTACTGTTTTGAGGATTTTAGGGACTGTTTTAAGAGGATTTGGTTGTTGTTTTGGGGGTGATTTGGGCTACTGTTCAGGCGTGTTTTAGGAGGCGTAGGGGCTGCTGTTTTTGGTGGAAAGGGGCTGCTATTTGGGGGTGTATTTTCGGTGATGTGTGGAGGTTTAGGGGCTGCTGTTTTCGGTTGTGGAGTGGGGGAGATGAAGAGAATTATTTGTGTTTGTCTTCTTGCTATTGCTGTGAGTGGCTAGGGCTCTTGGTGTTGTGATTTTCGTGTAAGTCTTGTGTATGAGCTATGCCATCATGTCTTGGTTAGGGGTTGTTTATATAGAGAATAGCTAGGGCTTCACCTTGTCTCACAAGGAAGGGATTTGATTTTGTGTTGAGCAAGGAAAGTCAAAGATTGAGGGGGGACAAATTGGTTTAGATTAGGAATACAATATCTTTAATTTGTTATAATTGATTTTAATTAGGCATGACATCATTTTAATTTAGTATGTGATTTTATTTAGTTAGGAAGTTAATATATTTGATTTGTAATAATTAGGTATGATTATATTATGTTTTATTTAATTGGTAAATGGTTTAAATATTTTATTTAATTCAAATACATTACTAATATTTACCTTAATATTTAATTTAATGTTTAATTTAATTTCCCATGTGTTTTAAATGTGTTTTATGGGCTTTGGTGGGCTAATTGGGCTGGGGTGTGAGGCTAGCAGCAAAACCAGAAATAGCGACGTCGTTTGAAAACCCATTCGAACGCTACACGAACGCTCGTAATCTGCCTGACGTTCGCACGAAGTAACGAAAGCAGCACTAACGAAGACAGTGAACTTACGAAATGAATCTGATGACGTACTTATTCTGAATTTCCCCTTCCGACCTCCGTTTCCCGCAATATCCTTAGCTAAAAAGGTAGTGCCTCCAACTGAGACTCATCATCGGGTTTCACATGTGAAAATGCAATGCCTACAGTCGCCCCCACTTTGATGGGACTTGTGCAGTGTGTGACTTTGAACAATCCTATCAAAGTTATGCAATGCATTTTCACTTACCTGGCTCATCTGCTGCCTCGAGCTGAGTTGGTGCTGCAGTGGACCTCGATCCTGGGACGCATCCCAATAACTGCAACCGACAATGGGGGCACCTCGACCCTGGGCACCTCGACCCAACACCACTGACAATAGGGACCTCGCCCTCGAACTGATGATGTAGTGGGCACCTCGACCCTGGGCACCTCGACCCGAAACTACAACCGACAACAGGGGCACCTCGACCCAACACCGCTGACAATAGGGACCTCACCCTCGAACTGATGATGTAGTGGGCACCTCGACCCGGAACTACAACGATGATGTCGTAGGCCCTCGACCCTGGGACGCATCCCGGAACTGCAACTGTCAACAGGGGTACCTCGACCTTGGGACGCATCCCAGAACTGCTGACGATGTGGGCCTCGCCATCAAGCTGATATGGGCCTCGCCCCCAAGCCGACATGATATGGGCCTCGCCCTCAAGTTGATATGGGCCTCGCCCATTGGGACTCATCCCTAAAAACTGAAATTGCGCTGACGCTGCTTGGCTCATTTCCGCCGCTTTCTCCTTTCTTCGAACCTGCGAACACAAAACAAAAACAAACACGAAGAGAATGCAATGTTACGTGTATGCATGAATGATTTTCTTATTCCGTTGGGTTAGGTCTTCTGCCAATTCCCGTGGTGACTGCTCGGTCTTCTCTCCCTCAGGCAAAGTATTGCTTCAATCTATCTACGTTGATCGGCTCGGTGAACTCGTTCCCCTCCAAGTCTGATAGCTTCACTGCTCCATTTCCCATTACCTTCTGCACTATGTAAGGTCCTCCCCAGTTAGGTCTGAATTTTCCTCTCGGATCTGTTGTCGACGGCCTCGACTGCTTAAGTACCAAATCACCCTTTCTGATCTTGATGGGTCGTACTTTCTTGTTGAATGCTCGGGCTAGTCTCTTCTGATACAACTGCATGTGATACAAAGACTTCGTTCTCTTCTCACCCAATAGTGCTAACTGATCAACCTCTGTGCGGCCCACTCCTGTTCCGGTAATTCTGCCTCTGCTAATACCCTCATAGACTGTATTTCCACTTCTACTGGTAATACTGCTTCCATTCCATAGACCAAAGAGTAAGGTGTGGCCCATGTTGCTGTCCTTAATGATGTTCTGTATCCCCACAAAGCATATGGTAGTTTCTCGGCCCAGTCTCTGCAGTTCTCTGTCATCTTGGCTAAAATCGTTTTTATAGTCTATCTGGCTGCCTCAACTGCCCCATTTTCCTGTGGCCTGTACGGTGATGACTTGTGGTGGCCTATCTCGTACCTCTGTAACATCGCCGTCAACTCTTCTTGAAACTGAACCCCGTTGTCTGTCACTACATGATGCGGCATACCATACCGACAAATGAGGTTCCGGGCTATAAACTTTGCCATCTATTTTGCGGTAACATTACGGAATGATTCGGCTTCCACCCACTTCGAGAAGTAATCTACTGACACTACTATGAAGCGATGCCCATTCGATGCATTCGGTCGAATTTCTCCAATCATATCAATTCCCCATGTTGAGAAAGGCCACGGCTTTGACAGCCTGTACAACTCTGTGTGCGGTAAGTGATTCAAATTACCATGTGCTTGACAGTCATGACAGTGCTTTACCATCTTCGCGCAGTCTGTTTCCATGGTTGACCAATAAAAACCTTGTCTCACTATCTTGCGGGACAGATTCAACCCGTTCATGTGCGGACCACATACCCCGACGTGTATTTCTTCCATTACATGCTGAGCTTCTTCTTTTCTCAAACACTTCAACTGAATACCGTTTGCTTGCCTCTTGTACTTTCCCCTTTCAAAGTCACTGGGAAGCTAACTTCTGAATGGCTATTATGTCTTTTCTGCATGCCCATTCCGGGAGTTCACCATGTTCCAGATACCTCTGAATGTCATAATACCAAGGTTTACCATCGTCGACCTCAACTTCCAGAATTCTTTCTATCTCATAAACATGTCTGCTTGCTGTTGTCAGTATCAATGGTCTCATCATTAACTTTTCTGGATTTTCCCAAGTTGCTGCAAGTGTAGCCAATGCATCTGCCATTTGATTCTCTTCTCTCGGTAAGTGCTGAAACTTACACTCGGGGATAACCTGTGCCAACTTTCTGAGGTAAAAAAGGTAAGGTTTCAACCGTTCTTCTTCCAATTCCCATTCTCTTCACATCTGCTGGACTACCAATATAGAATCTCCTTAGATTTCCACACTCCCGGCCTTCAAGGCTATCAATGCTGTCAAACCGAAAGTACATGCTTCATACTCGGCCATGTTATTAGTCACTCTGAATGTCAACCTCTTGGCCAAAGGTAAAGTCTCTCCCTCGGGGGTCACTATCACGATCCCAATTCCGGCTCCCTTGTAATTCACTGCTCCGTCAAAATACATCTTCCATCTTTGAACTGTTATTGCTTGGATCTCTTCATCTGGAAATTCAAACTTATACTGATCCCCCTCAAGAGGTTGCAATGCCAGAAACTCTGCTACTGCTCGCCCTTTGATATCTTTGGAGGTGAGATACTCAATGTCAAACTCTGTCAGCAATACCAACCATCTGCCCAATTTTCCCACTAGTGAAGGTACCGAATGAAGATATTTCAGAGGATTTTCTTTTGCCACTACTTGGATCTTGTATGACTGGAAATAATACCGTAATTTTCTGGAAGCCCATACCACTGCAAGACAGATCTTCTTAACTTCTTGATACCGAGCCTCATACGGGAGCATCTTCTTACTCAGATAGTAAACTGCATGTTCTACCCCTGTCTCATATGCCTATACCATCATTGCCCCCAGTGCTTCTGATTCTATAGCCAAATACAATATCAAAGGTCTGCCTGGTCTCGGAGGTTTCAATACATGAGGCTTTACCAAGTACTCTCTAATCTTGTCGAAGGCTGTCTGACACTGTTCATTCCATCTCACTAGCTGATCTTTTCTCAATAGTTTGAAGATAGGCTCACACACTGATGTCAACTTGGCGATGAACCGACTGATGTACTGAATCTTCCCCAAGAATGCTCTGACTTCTTTTTCTGTCTTCGTTGCAGGCATTTCTGTGATTGCCTTGATCTTTTCAGAGTCTACCTCTATTCCGCCCATTCCTACTGTATGACCAAGCAATTTCCCTGATGTTACCCCAAACACACATTTCTTGGGATTAAGCCGCAGGTTGTATCTGTCAACTCTCTAAAGGAACCTTTCCAGTGCTTCAATATGCCCAACTCTTGTCTCTGATTTCACCATCATGTCATCCACATACACCTTAATCTCTTTGTGCATCAAGTCGTGGAAAAGTGTAGTGGCCATCCGCTGATAAGTAGCCCCCGCATTCTTAAGCCCAAACGGCATAACCTTGTAACAATAACTACCCCACTCAGTAACAAATGCAGTTTTGTGCTTGTCTTCCTCGGCCATGAGAACCTGATTGTAACCTGAAAACCCATCTGTAAATGAATACATAGCAGATAAAGCCGCACTATCAACCAGAACATCTATATGTGGCAGAGGAAAATCATCTTTCGGACAAGCTTTGTTGAGATCTCTGTAGTCTACACACATTCTGACCTTCCCATCTTTCTTCGGCACCGGTACTATGTTAGCCAACCACTCAGGATACTTTACTACTTCCAGGAACCCCACATCTATCTGTTTCTTAACTTCCTCTCTGACTTTCTCAGCCCATTCCGGTCTCATCCGTCGGAGTTTCTGTTTTACTGGCCTCATATTCGGGTAAGTTGGTATTGTGTGTTGGGCAATGTTTCTGTCTACCCCAGGCATGTCCTCATAGGACCAAGCAAACACTTTGGCATATCTTACCAACACTTCTTCTAGTATCTCCCTCTCTTCGGAGGTTAATTCACTTGCAATCAGAATTTCCTTGGGGTTCTCAAGTGTACCAAGTTAAATGCGGTAGTTCTGGCTGAACTGATGTCAATATGCTTGATTCGTGCAGAGTAAATGGAAATGACTCAGGCAAGTAAGCAAAAGAAATGTCTTTATTATTGGATAATGCAGAAGTACATTCAAACAAATCAGGAAGGTAAATGTCTTCATCATCTATAGACACTTCTTCCTCTGCAATTAGGTCTTCCTCAGGATTTTCGTCCTCTCCCAGAGTCATGCTCCAACTTCATCAGTTCTTCCTCCCAATTCTCTTCTTCTTTCTTCACAATTTCTTCAACTATCAGCTTCTTACCCAACATATCCTGGAAGATCTCAAACCCAGGTACCAACAATTCCATTAACTTCCACAGGTTCAGGCTCCCCTTGATATCCTGAAGCTTGCATTCACAAAACATTCATCAGTTTCAGGCCCTTTTTCTTGACCTTTGGTTTTTCTTCATCAGACTTGTACCCCAAACCCTTCCGAGTAGCATGTCCTCTGAAATCTGGTAATTTTGAACCTTTACCCGGTTCAAACTTCATTTTCTCCATAATCCTAGCCACCCTAGGATCCACCCACTCCTCAAAAGTAGCTGACACCTGAAACCTCGTGAAAGGTTGTATCTCCAAGGCAGCCACAACATTATCTAACTCAGCCGGATAGTAACAACTTCTCCCTCATACGGGAACTTGATCATCTGCTGTAAAGTGGAAGGCACGCCCTCAAGTTTATGAAACCAAGGCTTCCCAACAATAAGGCAAAAGTAGTCGGGATGTCCAGTACTGTGAACTCAACCTCATCTTCAATCGGTCCTACCTTGACCATAGCCATAAAGGTACCCTCGACTCCCCTTTTGCTGTCATCATAAGCCTTAATAGTCATGCTGGAGGGGTCCAAGTCTGTTGCTTTCATACCCAATCTCGCCAGAATTTTCAGCGGGCACACATTGATGGACGAACCGTCATCCACCATCACACATGAAGTTCTCTTGCCCCTCACCTCGGCCCTGATAAATAGAGGCCTGTTATGATTTCTCCTCTCTGTTGGGAGTTCATCCTCAGAAAAAGATATCTGCAAAGCTTCTTTCTGAACCGACCCAACAAACATTGCAGGGTTGGCGTCTTCCGGTACCACAATCTTGCTCAAGAGTGACCTTGGCGAGACTGTTCTCTAACTGATCCATACGGGATACCTCATTACCAGATTCACTCATGACTGTTACTGTTCTTTTAATGAGCCTTGTCCATTCTCTAACCAAACGGTATCTATGATGTCTTTTTAAGACATAGATGGTGTTAACATGATATATGTATGTATGAGGTGCATGAGATGCATGTAACATATATAACATACTACATCAACTAAAATTCTTAAACAAATCGGCCCGTTACCATTTTAGAAGCTTTTGGGCTAACTGTCATAGGAGTGAACTCGTCCCAGTTTAAATGGCCCAACGAGTACACATCTTATGGCAATGAGCCCAACTAATTCCAAATGGTAATGTTCCGAACACAATCACAAAGTGGCCCATCAATCACTTAGAAGCCTTTGGCCCAATCGTCATAAAATACGTTTTGTCCCAGTTTAAATGGCCCAACAAGCCATATCCCATGACAAATGGTCCAAATGGATCCAAACGACAATGTTCCCAAACACAATCATAAAAGAAAGATAATGCAAACGTAAAACAATGATTTCTACAGAATGGCCCATCAACATTTCTGAAGCTTTGGGCCTAATGGTCATAAGGTACGAACTCGCCCCAGTTTAAATGGCCCAGCAAGTTCGCATTTCTGACAATAGTCCAACTGCATCCAAATGAGGATGGTCCACAAGCACATATTCAAGGAAATAATTGTTACTTTAACCATACAAACCCGGTCTATGGGTGGGTTCGCAAGAGTGTAGACAAAGGCTCTCACCGGCGAAGGATGGTCCACAACTAGGTCTCCCCAATCAAGGGTTCGAGCGACCAAGTGAGCGCACCCTTTTTTATACACTAAGGTGCGTGCCAATGAGCTATGGTGTGTGACTGACTGTCAAGTGGATTTCCCTTTGTAGATTCCCCAGAGGGAGGGTGGAGCGAGGCTCTCTTAAGTACCCTAGCCTCTTAGGCTCTTATCGCTTGGTGACATGAATAAACAACGAGTCCTCCAAATTAGTCCATCACAATAGGCCAAGGGTAGATGGCCATATAGGTGCCTTCACAGCTTTTCCTTCTAGGAAGGTAGTGAATGAAGAAAGACACCAAACCATTACCTAGCCTCAAGATGCCCTTGATTAAACCCTCATTTTATCCACTATAGACACGGTCAATTAGAATATAAATCCAAACATTACAAGATAATATTTCGGGGCCGATTCTCTATCCCCAGTGGAGTCGCCATACTGTGGGACACAGGAACTGGACGACGCATGCTGTCCCGGGCTCGCGGCCCGGTTGGGAGTACGGAATAGTCCAGGGGACTAAATCGGAGAATAATGGAGTCGCCACCCGGTGTGAACCGGGAAAATGAGATTTAAGGCCGCACTCACCCCTCGCAAGGGAAGACCTCAAACCGTTGGGTTCGGAACGGTCCCTTACTTATGTCACTTGTAATGAAAGGAATTATATAATAATTTAATCAAGCTCAAGTAACACTTATTTCCAAGAGTGTCATGCTTCTAATTTCACATACATACATCAATAAGTTCATCTAAATTTACATGTAACATATGTCCGAATTTGCATACAGCCTATTAGCATGTAATCTATGTCTCAACTTGCATACATAAAGATTAACATACGGCAAGCATACAAGTTAATAAACACATTATACTCATACATGTTGGGAATACAGATGAACGACACCTACACAATCTTGCATAATGCATAGAAACAATCAGGTTTATCATACGAAAGAATAGCTACTAGGGACAATTATGTACGAAATCTGATGAAAATAACTCAGTTCAGTGGGTGCACGTTTGCGTAGCGTTCGAGAATGCGTTCGAACGGAGCCAGACCTGATGCATGAAACACTAAGAAGATGCGTGCACGTTCGCGTAGCGTTTGATAACGCGTGCGAACGGTGAACAGAAGGTTCGGGTTCATATAGCGTTCGACAACGCGTTCGAACGGAACCAGACCTGATGCATGATGGAACTAAGAAAGTGCATGGCAGTTCGCGTAGCGTTTGTAAACGCGTTCGAACGGTAAACAGAAGGTTCGCGTTCGTATAGTGTTCGAGAACGCGTTCGAATAGAACTAGACCTGATTCATAATGGAACTAAGAAAGTGCGTGCGCGTTCACGTAGCGTTTGTAAACGCGTTCGAACGGTAAACAGAAGGTTCGCGTTCGTATAGCGTTCGAGAACGCGTTCGAACGGAACCATACCTGATGCATGCAATACATTCATAGGCAAACAAATCCACAATGTGGGACCTCCCATATCCGATTGAACTCATCTCACATCCAACCGGATATACACCAATCGGCGCGGTAAAGCATCGTGGTAAAGGATTTTAACCCCTCCAAATAGGGGACCTTTAATCTGACTTACTAAGCCCATGTGCTCGATCGCATCATGTATATAAAGAATAAAGAAACAATAATATCAAACTTAGTATGCCCGATTGAACGTATCTTGCATTCAACCGAACACACATCAACCGACGCGGTGAAGCATCGTGGTAAAGGATTTTAACCCCTCCAAATAGGGGACCTTTAATCCAACTTACTAAGCCCATGTGCTCGATTGAATCATGCATACAAAGAATAAAGAAACAATAATATCAAACTTAGTATGCCCGATTGAACGTATCTTGCATTCAACCGAACACACATCAACCGGCACGGTGAAGCATCGTGGTAAAGGATTTTTAACCTCTCCGAATAGAGGACCTTTCATCGCACTTACTAAGCCCATGCGCTCGATTGTATCATGCATACAAAAGTAACATACAGAATTCAAATAACAGAAAATAAATAAGCCGAAGCAACATAAAACAAAAGAGGGCGCCGTTTACTCAAGCGGTACGTGGAGTTGTACCCCGAGTACAGATCATACTACCGTCCATTCGGAATCGGCTATGAAATTTAAGCCCGGGTTTCCATCCGATATACCGCGAGAGTTGACACATCTTTTATTTTATTCCAAGTCCACAACATACAATATTTCATGATATATGCATATTTATCTACTCAAGGGCCACAACATGCACTTTAGCATAACAATCATGCGAACAATACTCAATAAATAATGAAAATAAAACAGAAAACGAATGTGGAAAATACCCTCAGGTCTAACCTTTTTTGCCGACTTTCAGGCTTGCGTTTCACGGATGTCGGAAGGGTAAAGCTCCTCAACTTCTCCGGTTAACTGGTTTAGTGTCCTAGATCACTGTTTTGCTATTTTGCTTGCTGTTCGGCCTCTGTTCTGCTGCTGTTCGGCCTCTGTTTTGCTGCTGTTTCCTCTGTATTTTCTGTTCACTGTTCAGGTCAATGTTTTGACATTTCAACGGACTGTTCCGAGTATTGTTTTGTGGGTTTTTAGTGTAGTCTTGTGTGATTATTTTAAGGATTATAAATGCAGTTTTTGTGTTACTATTTTGAGGATTTTAGGGACTGTTTTAAGAGGATTTGGCTGTTGTTTTGGGGGTGATTTGGGCTACTGTTCAGGCGTGTTTTAGGAGGCGTAGGGGCTGCTGTTTTCGGTGGAAAGGGGCTGCTGTTTGGGGGTGTATTTTCGGTGATGTGTGGAGGTTTAGGGGCTGCTGTTTTCGGTTGTGGAGTGGGGGAGATGAAGAGAATTATTTGTGTTTTTCTCTGCTATTGCTGTGAGTGGCTAGGGCTCTTGGTGTTGTGATTTTCGTGTAAGTCTTGTGTATGAGCTAGGGCCATCATGTCTTGTTTAGGGGTTGTTTATATAGAGAATAGCTACGGCTTCACCTTGTCTCACAAGGAAGGGATTTGATTTTGTGTGAGCAAGGAAAGTCAAAGATTGAGGGGGGACAAATTTGGTTTAGATTAGGAATACAATATCTTTAATTTGTTATAATTGATTTTAATTAGGCATGCCATCTTTTTAATTTAGTATGTGATTTTGTTTAGTTAGGAAGTTAATATATTTGATTTGTCTTAATTAGGTATGATTATATTATGTTTTATTTAATTGGTAAATGGTTTAAATATTTTATTTAATTCAAATACATTACTAAGATTTACCTTAATATTTAATTTAATGTTTAATTTAATTTCCATGTGTTTTAAATGTGTTTTATGGGCTTTGTGAGCTAATTGGGCTGGGGTGTGAGGCTAGCAACAAAACCAGAAATACCGAAGCCGTTCGAATGCCCATTCGAACGCTAACGAACGCCCGCCCGCAATCTGCCTGACGTTCGAACGAAGTAACGAACGCAGCACAACGAAGACAGTGAACTTGCGAAATGAATCTGATGACGTACTTATTCTGACTTTTCCCCTTCCGACCTCCGTTTCCCGCAATATCCTTAGCTAAAAAGGTAGTGCCTCCAACTGAGACTCATCATCGGGTTTCACATGCGAAAATGCAATGCCTACACCCTCGGAATCCCGTTGGTAGTATTACTATGTGTCTATGGGAGTCCGAATCAGGGTAGGTGTATTTGGTCTTAACCTGAGACTTCCATCGCTAATACTTGCGACAATCAGTATACTTTGGTTTTGGTCGTCCGGGGCTTTAACAGGTTCTGTGTACGCCTCTTCTGGGTATACTGAGAATTGTAGTGTATTAGGTGTGATGTCAAGATGGAAGTAATACTTCAGTAATATGGAGATGATGATTAGGGAGGGATACAGAACTGGTACTCTCTTAAAAGCTGCAGCTATCAGGATAATATGACAAGGTCATGATTATCCGATTAAAGAGATTAGTTGCTGTTAATCTGATATATGCTTCTTACGAGGCAGACATAATTCCAGCCCCAGGCCTAGCATCTGACATCCGATACTAGATTGCAATACGCAATACTACGTATACTACGCCTGACAAAGATTACATATTCGTTACAGAATATTTCTGGAGAATTGGGTAGGCATGGTGCTTTGCTAGAAGCCAACCATGTCTTGTAAATCGGTAAGAACGTAGTACTAGGTACGCACATATTCGGATAGTCCGATAACCGTATTTATTGCCAACATAACAGGGATCTCTTGGGTGTTGGATTGTCCGACTTAAATTTGGAATTTAAAGTGGGGCCCACCAACTTACATCAACAAGTCACTTGATTAATGGAATTGGTTGGAAGCTTTTAAAGCTTACTTGTCCAACACACTATATTTTTTGGAAAATATAAATGCAACTTTTGATTTGTTTTTGGTATTTTTGATTTTAGAAATCAAAAGTTGAAAACATTATTCTTACTTCCTCTCTCATGCTTGGCCGAAAGTTCAAGCTTCCATGGTGGAAATTTTTTTTTCTTTCATTTGTTCCAAGCTAGCACTTAAATGAGTGAATCAAGGTGATAAGGAGAATCACCTGAGAGTTTGTAACTCGTCTTTAAGCTTCGAGCTACTACATCCAGAGGAATTTTTGAAAGCCTATATCCGGTCAATGTGAGTATTCCGCAACTCCCTTTGATTTATTCACACACAAATTACAACTTAGAGATCTTGGCATGTTCTAGGAACACTTACACTATTTACCACTCATCAAATATATAAATTGCTCTTCTTACCCAATTAATTTATCTCAGGAATTAATTATGCCAAAATATAGAACCAGCCATAAAGGCGGTAGTCATTTATGTCATAATTAATTATGCCAAGATACTAAGTATGCCCAAAATATAAAACCAGCCATAGAAGTAGTAGAGAGATAAAACCAGCTATAAAGAATTAATTACGGCAAGAATTAATCTGGGATTAATTATCAGAGAAAGAATTAATCTGGGATTAATTGCATCGAGAATTTATCTGGGATTAAATTCGTCGAGAGGAGAGAACGCGATTAATTTGGAATTAATCGGTAAAATAAATTTAATAGTTAAATTAGATTTTACTATTTAATTTATTTAATTGGGCTAAATAATATATTAGATATATAATTAAAATCGGATTTCAACAGGAAATTAAATTAGATTTTAATTTTAGCGAACGAATTAATTTGGAATTAATTCGTGAGCGATTTACGTAATAATTTACTGACTATTATTATTTAATTAAATTGGATTTAATTATATTGCGACAGAAAATTCGTTTAATCGGATTAAACGAATCCGAGCCCGAAGTGTGTTGAGCACGCCCACTTGAATTTTTAATTTAAAGTGGGGCCCACTTCACTTACATCATTAGTCATTTTTGGTGATTGACATGAGTGATGAGTTTTAGTGAAAACTTGAAAAACACTCAACACATTTAATTTTGGAAATTAATTTATTTCTCTCTCCCCTGGCATTTGGCCGAATGGCCGTGAATGAAAACAACAAATGGCCATTAAATGCTTTGGCCGATTGATAGCAATAAAGAGACCATTGAATTTTATATTAAAGGCCACTAACCTTTTTGAAAAATGTGAGTGAAAGCAATTGCTTTTTGCTTTCTTTGAAAAAGCAGAATAGGCCATTGTTTTTCTTGCTTTTTGCGAGAGGCAATTAGCCTATGTTTTGGCGAAAATTATATTATGTGCGGGTGTATATGTCATCTCTCTCACAGCAGGCGGGTCCTACAATTGTGTAGGGGCCGCCTGCTGTGAGAGAGATGGCATATACACCCGGCACATGATATACCACCTCATGTTTTGGAAACATAGGCTAAAAGCACATGGCCGATTGCTACCCCTCTCTCTCTCTCGAAAATTTGCTTTTCCTTGGAGATCAAATTTTGTTCCATTTGTTCTTGCTAGCAAATAAGGGAGTTAAATGAAGATGATAGAGATACTCACCCATGAGCTTGGAAGCTTCAACATCCATGAAAGTTTTGAACTCAAGCCGATCAATGTAAGTCCTCTGCAACTTATTTTGATTTTATTCACACACCAATCACGCTTAGAGATCCCGTGGCATGTCTAGGACACTAACAATGGTATCAGAGCGAGATCTAAGCTTGATTTAATTTCTATGGTTTATGGACTTTAATTTTGGATTTTTGGCTTGGAGCTTGATTTTGCTTAAATTGATGATTTGGTTGAGTTTATATGATGTTGAATTAGATTTGTATATCATTGGATTTGTGATAAATTGATTAGATCAAAAACCCCCAAAATCCATGCTTGGCCGAAAATTACCCTAGGAAGCTCATGGTTAATTTTGAATTAGACAATTGGATATGTTGATTCACATGAAATTGAATGTTAATTGTTGGATTAATTAGATTGAAATCAAAATTGGATGTTAATTTCATGTATTGCCGTGAGATGTGAAGCATGTTATAGAATTGATTTTGCCCCAATTTTGTGTTGGACATGAATGTGGGAATAAGGCATGATTAATTAGATTAAATTAATATTTTGAAATATTAGGTTAATTAATTAATTATGGTGATTGCACTTTAATTGAATTAATATATAATTTGGAATGTTGTATTAATTTAATTGTTGTATTTGGGCTAATGGACTTGGTTGAGCCAAATTTTAGTCTTGGATTATAATTGGGCCTAAACCATTTCCATAAAGTCCAAAATATGACTATTGGGCCTTAAATAATTTAATTGGGCCTAATGGGTCAAAATTGATTCTATGGCATAGGGTGATTCCTATTGGGCCTAGGCATTATGGGTTAGATCCATTTTGGCCGAAAGCCAAAGCCTAAAGAATTAATTAAAAGCCCATTGGACTTTAATTAAATAATATTGGATACTAATTGGGCCTTTGAGACCCACTAAGATTGGATTTGGAATCCAAGTCTTTAAGGCACATAAATAAGTGTAATTATTTAATTTGGAATTAAATATGAATTAGTATTGGATACAATTTAAATTGGATTTAAAATTGTATTTCGATATAATTCAAGAATACTTACTTTGAGTATTTATTCTTAAACGAGTTTGACTCGCGCAAATCAAATCGTTGTTTGAACATTGGATGGTCATTAATCAAAGATTAATTAATTGGATTAGATTGATTGAATAACATGCTTTGTGTGAATACTTGGATGTATGTATGAATAATGTATATCAGATGGATATTAGAAGGGTGAGGGCAATTTTGGAAATTGTTGTAATAAATTTAGAATTTATTAAATTGGACCTGCGTGTCCAGCCTATTACCTATTTTCTCATTGTATTTCTCTTCTCACCAATTCCCCACAATAAAAATGAGGTTTCTTTAGAAGTATTATGTAATTGGGTAGAAGTAAGAATAGTGCTAGCGGGAGAGAGGAAAATGAGAGATTTGTTCTAGGAACAAATTGTATTATATATCCATCCGCATATCATTATTAATTTTATCGCGCCTTATTATGCTTTTAGAATGCATGCTTAAGGGTGTATGATGAGACCTAATCAAAGATAATAAATTGGTTGCCAATTTACGCGAAAAACCCTCAACAAATATTAAGCGTTTTCCTTCCATTGAGTGGTTCATTCTCAAGATCCAAGATTGGCACTGGTTTGTTGGCCAAAGTCAAGACCTTGTCCATCGCGGATGTGTTTGAATCATGATGGCTTTGTTCCATATCGTATGTCTTGTCCAAGTTGTGATTTGTTGGCCAAAGTCAAGATCAATTCTTGTCCATCGACATCGATTATGAAGCTTTCCAAAGTCAATGAGTCTCGCTTAATTGGAATCATTAAGCTTGTTGTGCCAAAGCCAAGGCTTAGTTGATTCAGAGGAAAAGGTTTGGAAAATATTTGATATATTGGCATATACATTATATATATGATTCGGACTTGGAGGTCCACCTACTGGATCTAGGAATTGGATGAATCCAATTGATCTTAGAGATCTACCTAGTTAAATATCATTCAGCTTGTTGGGCAAAGTCAAGGTTGGGTGTTATTTAACGGGATCCTATTCCACTAGGAAACTAGGTTTCCCGAGTACTCCACAGAGGGTTAGAGGCTCGCCGAAAAATAGTGGGAGGCAAGTATTAAATTTGCAATTTCGTTTAAATACTTGCCAATACACGCTCATTTTTATTTTCGTCATTAATTTTAATATATTAGTTGGACTAATATTTAATTGTTGTTTTAATTAAACAGTTGGACTGTATTCAAACTACTTCATTTGTAGTTGGTTATATAATTGGATTATAGTAATCAATACATCTGAATGTAATCGAACAATTGTAGTTGATTATATAGTTAGACTATAGTAATCATTGCATTTAAATGTACCTGAAATCGTTGATTGGATAGTTGGAATATAGCAATCAAGATGACTGAAAGATTAGCGTTAAATGACATAATCCTGGGGAAAATGTCTTTAACGGCTTTAATTTTCAGATTGGGAGTAGAGCCTCTCGAGCATGAGCCCAGAGTTGAGCGAATAGTAGAGCATGAGCTTAGGAAGACTCATTGTGATGATAACTTTAGTGCTCAATTCGTTATGCATAGCTAGAGCTTCTTAAAAGGACATATCACAAGTTGTCTGCCTAAACTGTGGCAAATGGGGTCACTAGAAGTGTGACTGCCGTATGGACAAGGCAGACATGAAGGAAGTGAAAGCGGGACAAGGTTCCGGCTTCACGAATGTTTGTTATAAACATGTTCACTACTTGTTTTAAAATTAGATTTTTGATACTAGATGTGGTACATGAATATATGTACTGATGTGCGGGATCTGCTAATAAGCAGGAAACTGGCTTCAGATGAGATCGATCTACAAGTCGGAAACATGACGAAAGTCGCTGTTTTGGCCGTAGAAACCTAAGTTTTGGAACTGCCCTTTGGGCATGTACTTAAATTAGGAAACTGTTATAATGTATCTAGTTTGACTAGGAACATTATCTCTGTATCTAGTTTAACTTGTTGCGGGTATACCTTTTTATTCTAGAACACAAGGTGTTTTGTTTATAAAGATGATATTGAGATATACACATTAGATGTGAATAACAATATTTATATTTTGAATATAAATGAATCTCAAACATATAATATGACAAATAAATAACTCATATTGAGTAAATCAAATGAGACTTATTTGTGGCATTGTCATTTGGCATGCATTAACAAGACTCGTATATCCACACTTTCGAAGAGTGGATATTAGGACGAATTTGATTCTAATTCAAATGATGTCTACGAATCTAGTTTAATTAAGCAAAGTGCCTAAAACACCTTTTACTTGGTAAAAGTGCAAGTGCCATCGATCTGTTAGCCCTCGTTCATAGTGACGTAAGTGGGCCCATGTCTAGCTAGGCTAGAGGTGGATATGAATACTTCGTAACCTTTACAGATGTGGCATCACGTTGCGGTTATGTGTATCTTATGAAACACAAGTCAGAAACTTTTGATAAATTCAAAGAGTTTCGACACGAAGTAAGAAAACAGACCGGTAAAAGTATTATAACATTGCGGTCAAACCATAATGGAAAATACTTAAACAAAGGAGTCGCTCTGAGCTACCAATTTCCTTCTATGGATACGCATTAAACAGTGCAGTACTTATTTTGAATAAGGTTCCATAAAAACTGTTAGACAGACTTCATATTAGATATGAACAGGAAAGAAATTGGGTTTCTCATTCCTGAAGATTTGGGAATGTTGGGCATATGTTTGGATGATACCAAACTAGAACTCAAATCGGATAAGTGCCTACTTGTAGGTTATCCTAGGGAAACCAAAGTATAGTACTTATACAACTCACAAGAGCACAATGTAATTGTTGCTCTCCATGCGGTTTTCCTAAGAGGAATTCCTATATGCAGTGGTAAGTGGGATGAAAGTAAAACTCGATGAAAATCGGAGTAATACTGTTCCAGGCACCGACTCCTTTATGGAACACAAACAGTTCATCATGGATGAAACTATACCACAATCTTCGAATACATAAGAACCGCGTAGGTCGAAGAGAGTCAGAAAACAACCTGGGAGATATGGGTTTCTGATCTCACCTCATGAAGATATCAATCTTATTGAGGAAGACGAACCGACTACGTATGAAGAAGTGATACAAGGTATCGACTCATTTTATGGAAAAGTGCCATGAAGTCCGAAATGGAATCCATGTATATCAACCAAGTTTGGATACTGGTTGATGTACCAGAAGGCATTGTGCCTATTGGTACTATATAAGTCTTCAAGGAAGACATACATGGATGGTAACAAACAAATGTACACAGCTAGGCTTGTACAGAAAGGGTATCGTCAAAGACATAGTGTCGACTACGACAAAACTTTTTCACCTGTTGCCACGATTAAATCCATTCGGATAATGCTTGCTTTAACTGTATATTTCATTTATGAAATAAGACAGCTGGACGCCAAAACCGCTTCCTTAACGGAAACCTTTTGGAGGATGTTTGTATGTAACATCCTGACGGTTTTGTTGTGCCAAAACATGCAAACAAGGTTTGCAAGTTAAATCGATCCATTTATGGATTGAAGCAAACTTTGCGTTCTTGGAACCAACGTTTTGATGTAATCATAATGGTATATGATTTAATTCAAAACAAAGATAATTCTTGTGTATATAAGAAGGTTAGTGGGAGCGCACTGACAATGAATGTCCTATAAGTTGATGATGTATTGCTTCTTAGCAATAACATTCTCATACTAAAATCGGTGAAAGCTTGGCTTTCATGAAAAAATCTCCATGGAATACCTGGGAGAAGCAGGCTTTATTCTAGGAATAAAGATCTACTGAGATAGATCTAGAAAGCTGCTGACAACCCTCCCAGAGCTCGTACATTTTGATATGTACGTGACCTGATGTCTCATATGCTTTGAGCATATATAGACATAATTAGGCCAATCCAGGTGATGGTCACTGGATTGAAGTAAAGAACATCCTTGAGTATCTTGGATGAACCAAGGATGCTTTCTTAAGCTATGGAGAAGGAGAACTTGGAGTGACTGGGTTCACCGTTCTAAGTTTCCAAACCGATGAAAATGACTGTATGTCGCAATAAGGGTACGTATATATTTTGAACAACGGAACAATGAGCTGTAAATCTTCCAAGTAAGATACTGTTGCCGAATAAACAACAAAAGTGGAACATTGCTGCAGCTGAGGCAGCAAAAGAAGCATTTTTGGATCTATAATATTCCTAATTGGATTAGGAGCAGTTTTGTT